>JAZGLO010000747.1:0-35000 GCA_036873155.1 Biomphalaria sudanica | reverse complement strand
CGCAGCCCCAACTTTGACCTACACCCCCCTATTTAAAAAAGGAGAAAAATCTGATCCAGGAAACTACAGACCAGTATCACTTACCAGCATCACATGTAAAATCCTAGAAAACATAATATGTAGCAACATCATAAACCACTTAGACAAACATAATGTCCTCACCCCATACCAACATGGCTTTATTAAATATAGATCATGTGAAACACAACTAATAGGACTAATTGATGATTTTTCAAAAAGTTTAGATAATAGTGAACAAATAGATGCTATCTTACTAGATTTTTCTAAGGCTTTTGACAAAGTTCACCACCATAGTTTGCTTAAAAAATTAAAATATTTCGGCATTAATGGTCCACTGCATCAGTGGATTAAAGATTTTCTGATAGGGAGAGAACAAACTGTAATAATAAATGGCTCTAAATCAACACCAATAACAGTAAACTCAGGTGTACCTCAAGGAACAGTCTTGGGTCCACTACTATTTTTAATTTACATAAATGATTTACCAAATTGCATTAGTTCAGGAACAAAAGTCAGATTATTTGCAGACGATTGCATAATATATAGAACAATAAAAACAATACAAGACACAGATATTTTACAAAGAGAATTAGATGAATTACAGAAATGGGAATCAAATTGGAGCATGTCTTTCCACCCAGAAAAATGTCAGTTGTTAAGAGTAACAAAAAAACTAAAACAAATTAATTCCACTTATCTCATTCATGGCAAACCAGTAACACAGACTAAAAACGCAAAATACCTAGGTGTTATAATAAATGAAAAACTGTCATGGAATCCACATATTGATGAAACTAAAAAAAAAATCAAACAAAGCATTAGGGTTTATTAAAAGAAATTTCTATAAATCAAATAAGAACATAAAACTAAAATCTTATTTAACCTTGGTTAGGCCAATAATGGAATATGCATCCACCGTTTGGGACCCCTCAACTCAAGAAAACATTAAGAAACTGGAACAAACACAAAATAGAGCAGTGAGATTCATAACAAACGAATATTCACATTTGACTAGAGTAACACCATTAGTAAAATCACTAAATTTAGGAAGCCTTCAGGACAAAAGACTCAAAAGTAAAGTAGCAATTATACATAAAACACTGAACCATAATCTTCAAATACAAAAACAAAATTTAATAAAATACTCTGAAAGACACAAAGATAAAGGCACATTCCTCGTCCCATATGCTAGGACAAATTTGTACAAATACTCCTTCTTCCCTAGTGCTATTAGAGCATAGAATGGGTTGCCTGAGCTAGCCAGAAAAACCAGTGACTTGGCAGAATTTAAGTCATTGGTTAATATGCATGACTAAATGCATGACGCGTAGGACGTAATCATCTTCTTTTTTGAAGTAACGTCTGTATTATATAAGATAAGATAAGACAAGACATATTTTGCCACATCCAGGGCAAGCATAATCATTGTCCGAAGGTGGTCGATTTAGATTTTCTTTTCGCCGTCTGCGTTTGTCTTCGGCAGCGGATTTTCTTTTGGTCTCAAATGTGTATCCCGCGGCCTTTGTGAGTGACCTCCAGCTGTCTCGTTCTGAGGCCGCATGTAACCAGGTGCTCTCTTCTATGTCAGCCAAGGAAAGTTGACGCCTAAGCTGGTCTTTGAAGCGTTTCTGCGGGGCGCCTCTGTTACTTTGACCACTTTTTAGCTCACCAAAAAGACTACCTTGGGCAACGTTCGTCTCCGATACGGGATACGTGCCCTACGCAGCGTAACTGCCGGACCATAAGAAGTTCCTTTATACTGTCCATACCGGCATTCGCAAAGACATCGCTGTTTGTAGTGCGGTCTTGCCACCGTATGTCCACGAGGGAGCGCAAGCATCTTTGGTGGAAGCGCTCAAGAAGTCTTAGATGTTTTCTACAGCCTACATTGATTGCTACATCTAGCCAGGAGTCTAAATTTAAGTCTATTACACATCTGGTCATATCTAGAGCTAGAATGTAGACTAGAATTAGATTTAGATCTATAATCTAAATTTATATCTAAATCTAGAAAAATTTGATATGTATTTAGATTATATATTAGATCTATGAAAAAGGACCAATGGCAAACGCTTTTGTGCCAGTTTTTAGTTTAGAATGTATAACTCCGCAATGATTAAACTTATTAAGAAAATGAAAACATCTGCGGACTCCTCAGCTATTGGGCGACAAAACTAAATTTGACTCTTTTTTCCATATCAGCTATTACATTTATAATTCAAGTCAACTTGCGGTAGGGGTCGGACATAATCAGCGAACGCAATTTTCGCGGGAGTTATAATGAGCGATAATGAGTTATATAGGAAATTATGGTTCAATTAGTTCTATCCTCTAACTTCTTCCATGAAGCAGTATAACTTTTGTCCTCCTTGTGGCATAAATTTGTGTTCACTTTTCTCGTGCTCCACATCTCCTTTCTCTGCTTGGAACTAATGTCTATATATAGCCTACGAAACTTGCGATCAAATATTTTTTTAAAGAAAGAAATGAACTACAAAATTCTATCTGGCCTCCTCCCTATAGGCTAGTCCACGTCGTTTTACTCATCATTTCATAAACTCTAGTTACTGCGACTATTTTTTGTAACATGTTCAGTGGACTTAATCACAATCAACTCGATCTCCCCCCCCCCCCCCATACACACACGGTACGCGCTGATTGACCCAAAGGCAGATCCCGAATGCGATGGATTGATGACGTATGGAGGCAGATGTATATTATGTATATTATATGGTAATTCTTATATTTATTACTAAATATATAGTTCGCGTTTTTTCCGATCCTGAAATCGAATATTTTTTCCTGGAAAATTCTTGGAAATCTCCTGAAATCCTAATCTCAGAATGGTGGGGGAACCCTGTGAAAAAGAATTCTGCACTTCTTTTAAACATTTATACACATATTAATATCAATAATTAGTAACAAGAGTTTAACCAGCCAGTTAAAAAAAAAGGAGGACGGCAAAACAGAGGCCCCCCCCCCGTATAAGCACTGTTAAGGTCAACTGAAGCGTCATTTCACCCTCACTGGCATAGAGGAAAGTAACTGCCAGCATATGACCTCTGAAATACTGTTGGGGAGCTGCAAGTCAAACATTTTAGACGGAAAGAAAATGCGTCAAAATAGGCTGGGTTTGAGTTTTGAGTTTAGGCACATCGGCACAATTTAGGCCATGTCGTGCCCGAAAAATATGCTGGTCGCAACTGGGCGTAGCCATGTGAAACATGTACTGCACTCATCCTTAATCTTCGAAATCGACGACATTGGGTAAAGGTTAAGAATAGGCCTATTATTTTAATATTTCAGTTTACAAACAATAACAATAGATAAGACAAAAAGTAAAACAGATTAAATCAGTCACTAAATTATCATTAATGGCTTTTTAAGCTTATTATAGGGGTGTTCGTTGAATAGGTTTTTAGTTAAAAGGTCATTTTGAGCGAACACCCCATAATATTTTTTTTAACTTAATGAATAGCCTTGGCTATTCTAACTAACTATTTCTTCATTTATTTAGAAGCATAATATGCGTTTTATTTTCGGCCGATGTCCATTGATGCTTTAAAATCGCCTTAAGTTTGGACCTATTCTCATTTATCCGGAAACGTTTTGACAATGAAATTTCCATACATGTCAACTTTGAATATGTGAATATGTGAGAAATGTAGAAAAATGCAGTATTTGTAATACCCATAGACTATGGTAATACCATTTTATTTGTTCTGCAGTTACTTTTGAAATAAATAAGAATGGATAAAAATTACGGGGAGGTGTTCGCTGATGGGCCTTTCCTATAGATCTAGATCTCAATTCTAAATCTAGATTTACGTACATTCTATTATAGGTGCCTGACTTATCTCTGGTTCTAGATCCAGTCTAGATGAATTAGAACAAATCAATCAATCCATTAATCCCCAGTTTGAAGACTTCGTATAAGCTGACACATTGAAAGGAGCTCAAATTTATTTATATCCGTAAGATTTAGACCTAGTAAATATGTAAATCTTCGCGCGTCATTGCGCGCGACAAAAAAAAAAGGGATAACAGATTGATCTCGTGGTAGATCTAATAGGACTAGTGAGGAGAGTCCATTTCCATGCCTTGACGCACTGATGTATTTATATGATTAGCGAAAACGACTTTTTTTTTTTTTTGGTTTTGTTTTTTTAATTAAATTTGTTTCTGCTTTAGAGGGAAAAATGCGTATTTTCAGATGATAAACCGTAGTCGCGTATTTTCGAGTCCATTTGCGTACAAAATACGCAAGATGCGTACTTGTAGGCAACTCTGCTTAAAAGTAATACATAAAACACTGAACCATAATCTTCACATGCAAAAACAAATAACTAATAAAATACTCAGAAAGACACAAAGACAACTGATGAACTGTAAGAAAGCACAAAGGTTTTTTTTTCTTTGTACAGCCAAAAAGGTTTGTAGTGATCACTTATATATATATATTATATTTAATTCACAGAAAACGTCATAGTTCTGAAAGACACTTCATTTCATTTTTTTACAAACTTTTCAAACTATAGCAAAATGATAAACCATTTTACTCTTTTATTTAGCTGTCAAGCTTTGTAATTGGACAAAATGTAGGTTTCAACTTCAATTCTCATTTTTTTAGGGGAAAACCTCTCTAAAGACAAGGCGGTACAGACAACATTGACTTATGATGAAAATGGACTAACGCCATTTCACAAAAATGTATACCGACTACTAAATCACATGGCGAAAGAGAATACAGAGGTGATAGAAGAATCTAAAGTAGAGGATATCGTGAAGAGTCTATTAGAGTTGTACGAAAAATGCCCTGAAATTAATTTAGAATTGGATAACAGACACGGATGGTTTCTCTGGAAATAATTGACATGTTTATTTTATTTTTTACTTCTATAAGGTTTAATTATTATTATTGAATACACAATTATATTGTCAAATAAAATAGCATGTTACAATAATTAAATGAAATCTTCTTCTAATGTTTATTGTAATGTAAAACATTAAATAATTGGTCTAAATTTGTTACAGAAAAGACAACTTCATCATTAGCTTAATACATTGCTATTTGAAAGTAAAAATAATAAATATGTATCTATTTTTTTCGATGAAAAACAATCTTTGTTTTGCTGACTTTCGACATTTTTCTAGCCTATAACATAACAACCTGTGTATCTCTACTATAACATAACACCCCGTATCTCCACTATAACATAACACCTTATGTATTTCTACATAACTATAACATAACTCCTGGTGTTAACTCCACTATAACATAACTCCTGGTGTTAACTCCACTATAACATAACACCTTGTGTATCTCCTCTATAACATAACACCTTGTGTATCTCCTCTATAACATAACACCTTGTGTATCTCCTCTATAACATAACACCTTGTGTATCTCCTCTATAACATAACACCTTGTGTATCTCCTCTATAACATAACCCCTTGTGTATCTCTACTATAACATATTTGTCGACTAGAATTAAGGTTATTAATATGCGTACTACGCACAGTTTTGTCCAAAATGTAAACGTATATAATGATTATTTTCCTAAATATTTGTTGTCCTACAGGGGCGGAGGTTACGTGGCGGAGGGAGGGAGAGAAATAGTGTTTTTTTATTACATAAAAAAATTATTACAAAATGCAGGGGCCTTGAAAAGGTCAAGCCCCTCGGGCCCCCAAACGATGTTGTCATACTTCTTTTCTCGTCATTTCTCTTTTCATCTTTCTTTTTTCTTTTTGTTTTTGTAAAAACATATTTCAATATTATTGCTCAAAATGTTGGAAACCCTGTCTTTGGAGAAGCTTGATTAAAGCTACCATATGGAACAGCTTAATACACATTTAATTATTTTTTTATAAATTTACTAACCGAATATAAGCAGCGGCCTTGGTCTTCATTTGTATATCACTGACCTGTTGCTTTAGAAACAAATGAAATATTATTATCTTTAAAGTACAGTGAACGTGTAAATAAACATTAAATACAAAATAAATGTGTAGGTTGATTTTACGTAGATCTAGATTTAGTCTTCCATTTTGTAAACTCGTGTTGACCTACATCGAATTGTAAGGGGAGAGAACAACAACATATTTGTTCACGTCTTGAGATGTCCTAGACAGTAGTAGCGTACCATAAGATTAGTCATTGAAGAATTTTCGTTAGTGCATGTTCAAAAGCCCCCAGACAGTGCCTCGTATGACCACTAGCGGATCCAGAGCTTTGGAGTGGGGGGTGGCGATTTTTTTTCCAAACCCTAACCCTAACGCCCAGTAAACCCTAACCCTAAGCATAAACGCGCGTACACCATATATATATATAGATAGATATATATTAGAATTAAAAAAAAAGCCATGTTGAGGCCTTTCTCTTGACAGCTAGGGGGTCTGGTTGAGCGCTGTAATTTCCCCCAATGGAGTTCGGGGTGAAATCCCCTACGCCAAAAAGCGTTTTCTTGCATTCTTAACAGCAGAAACGCATTCTCCTCACATCTTCAGCTCATTATTCATCGTATTAAATAAGGACCTTTTGAATAATGTTTTATTTGAAAAATATTCTAATATGAATTTACAAGCATTTACTACATTGCAAGCACAACCGATTTGTTCCTTGAAAAGATAAGATATATATTTAGACTAAGGGTTTGAGGATTTCCGCCGAAAAAAAAAATTCGAAAAATAATATTTTAAAAAAAAAGTTCATTTGTAAGTGATACATTTTGTTCAATAGGCATGTTTGTAACTTTGCTTTGTATAGTTCAAAGCTCTAAAAAAAAAATTTCGGAAGTGGGAGGATAAATTAAGTGGGCCAATTCTGCTCAAATTTCTTTTTGCATTTTTAGGATCGAAGTATATATTGTGAATTATAGTCTCAAAATTTTTAAAAAATAGAAAAATATTAGTATGAGTAAAGGTTGGAAAAAGATGACTAGGAAAATAATATTTGGGTTTAGAACTCATCTCAATTGTTACTCTTATAATGAAAAATTTGATATGAATTCTAAATTTTCCAAAAAAAGAAAAAGTCTTTCTTAAAATAACAGATAAATTCGTGTGCAATTACATAAACTCTGTCGCCATATTTGACTATTCTGTTTTAAAACATCGTGTTTTCGTCTGGAAAGGGGAGGGCCTGTAGAGTGAAAACCTTAATCCTCGCTCCTTTTTATAATTTCTGCTAATGATTGCATTTGGCATTAAAGAATAGGGGGTGGGGCGACTCGATATAAGTAATTATATTAGTGACATATTTTTTTAATGTAGTAATTTCCTAACTAAAATACAAAAAGAAAAAAAGTATTGGTTTTTCCGATGGGCGAAAGGCGATTGCATGTATTGCCCCTACCACCTGGTACAACCCTTTTTCATTTTATATTTATTAATGATACAATTTGTACAATTACTATAGAACACTGAACTTATGGACATTTTTTTTTTACGTAAATGTTTTTTTCTTGAGGAATTTGAATAACAGATTGACCCTTCACAAAACAATTAGATCAGTAGATATTCAATATAAGACATCAGTTAGGCCAGGTTCACATCTAACTTCAAATTCACTTTCACCTATCCTTTGGTCTGCTGGACCGCTGGGGCACCACACAAGATCTGTCAACCTTCTTTTCCCATTCTTCTCTGTCATTTGTCTTTGATAGAATTTCATTCTGATGTTTTGTGATAAAAGCCCAATCCAGCGGGGTTTTAAGTTAAAAAACACCTCTTTAAAATAAAATTAAAGCAAACTACACACACACACAATTTATGAGTGTAGCCAAGGTTTTTTTTTGACTTCTCCCCCGGGGTCAAAGTTCTTCATAATTATTCTAAAGCAAACAACGGCCACCAGATTCTACGAGCGTAGCTAAAGGGGTTTTGAGTTTGTTTAAAAAACAACCTTCAGAAATTTTTAGGTTTAACTTCCCTCACCCCGATGGTTTTAACGATATCTTCCCTTTTCGATATAAAATCTAGTCACCAAATTATATTAGCGTAGCCAAGAGATGTTACACATTTCTACCAGTCGCTGGGCCCCATCAATAAGGTGCAGTGAAGAGTAGATTTTGTTTTTGAACTAAACTATTTAATTGCAGGATAATGTACTAGCTGTACATACCTCAGAATAGGCATTTTTTTTGTTTTAAATAATGGAAATAATGCTTGGCGGCGGACTCTGCCCCGAACCCTGCTGGAAAAGCTCCCCCAAACTCCCTAGCTGACAAGGGTAGGGTGGCTGCAATCTTTTCACTAACTTCAGGAAAAACTTATTTTAGGGTACAATAAACGTCTTCCAAAAGAATGAAGGGTCTGAATATAAGAACGATTAAATACACACACACTCACAAAGCGGGGGGGGGGGAGAAAAAATCACCCCAAACCCACCCTGAAAAAACGTCCTGTCTACGCCCATGTGCATGTGCGTGTATAATTAATCCTTGTTACATTCTTATATTCTGACCCTTCATTCTTTCGGAAGACGTTTATTGTAACATAAAAAAGGTTTTTCCTGGAGAGAGTGGAAAAACTGTAAACACTTCGGTCTGAGGGGCGCTGTTAGGCACTATTTCCGGTAGTTGAAACAACAAAATGCATATTCTGAGGTATCTACAGTATCTTCTACAGTATCTCCTCCATGAAAGTGTGGAGCCAAGTTATACGAGGATGTCCCTGTTTCCGCTTTCCTCGTAATGGTCTTCATATCATCGCAACTCTTGGTGTGCGTAGTTCATTTTGTCAGAAAACATGACCCACAAACCTCATGCGACGCTCTGTCACAACCACACTAAGTGTTCGACTCCCAGTTCGGCATAGGATACCCTTTATTGATACCCGATCTCTATAACTGACTCCTAAAATCAGTCTCAGCCATCTTTGTTGAGCTACATTTAGTCTTCCAGATGACTTCCATGCTATTCACAACATGTTATTAATCGAGCCCAGCGACTGGTACAAATGTGTAACCTCTCTTGGCTATGCTCTTGGAATTTAGTAACTGTAGTTTGCTTTTGATTTTATATCGAAAAGGGAAGTTTTAAACTAAAAAATCTAAGGAATTGTTTTTTTAACAAACTGCAAAAAAAAAGAAAAAAAAACTTAGCTGCGCTCACGCCAGACGGTTATCAACTTCCATTGAAAGCAAGGCGTCTTTTGCTACTATGCTTCCTAGATATGTAAAGTAGTCTACCACGTTAAGGTGCTGTCTATTTACGATGATTTTGGGGGCTGAGTAGGTTTTATTGGGTGACTTCTGGAACATAAACTCTGTTTTCCCCAGGATTATAGCTAAACCAAAAGAGGCGGCAAATCGCGTCATTAAATTCGCATACGCTGCCTATAATGACTTGAAGGCTTTTGTAATTTGTCTGCCGTGCTATATGAGATGCCTAAAAATATGTAGATTCCAAAATTATAGAACAATAGATCAGTGGCGTAGCTACCAATGTGCGGGTGGTGCGGGCCGCACAGGGCACCAAGTGGAGAGGGGCACCAAAATTCCCCCAGTGTGTATTAATTTCCTATTTTCCTGAGCTTTTCAGTAAAAACGACTAATTGTATGGACATGAACAAACATAAACTACTGTATTTTAAACATGAACTAACGATTTATAAACTAGTCATGTCGTTATTTTGTTTCATCTCCTTGACTATTTCTTCCATACAATGTAAGCTATAGAACAGTTTGAATCTAATTTACTAGATTTATTTCGGACACACGGTACATGTTGTTACCACACTGATCAATGCTCTGTAATATAAAAAAGAAGATAGGCCAAACTTTTTTTACTTCATTGTTTAGTCCATTGGTTTAATCTAGATATAGAGTTTACAAATATATTATTAAACTCTAGCTCTAAACAATTGTCTTAGTTTATTCATTTCTTTATGATTCTTTATAGTTTAATGTTGGAAATAATTCTATTGTAATGTCAATATTTTTAAATAAGCTAACCTTTGTTTTCTACGATTTTTTTAAAAACTAACTAATTAATTGTAATACTGTAACGTAAACAAAATAATGAACAATGCTCAAGACTGACTAGTCTAGCTGACGCTCAGGCGGAGAAATCGGCATCTCTGATTGAAACGGCTGACGGCATGGATCAAAGAGTCTAGAGGGTGAAAATCTGTTACATATCAAGAATCAGCAAAAGGAAAGGCTAGAAATCTTTTAAAGGCTTGGTTTTTCCGGCAAATGTCAAACGGCGAGAAAGTTCTTAGAAAGTGGATGTGTTATTTGCCAAAAAAAGAATCCTTATTTTGCTTCCCCTGCATACTTTTCTGAACAAGATCAAGTACCAAATCTTCATTTCAATCCAAAGATGGATTCAATGAGTGGTGGAGGTTATCCCCAAAAATAGAAAAACATCAGACCAGCAGAGCTCACATTCAGTCATCGCTTGCTTGGAGGGAACTTAAAGTTCACCTGGGAGTAGGGAACAGTATTGACAACAAGGCCCAAGATTTGATTATACAAGAGACAAAAACCTGGAGAGACTACCTGAAGAGAATCTTGGACATCATTCGTTTTCTCTAAAGCAAAATCTGGCACTACGTGGGCATCGCGAGCGAGCTGAAGAAGTGTTGGAAGGGTAAGATCAAGGCAATTTCATGGAATTAGTAAAATTACTATGTGCTTCGAACTAAGCTTTGTTCCAGACCGAATACATACATGTCTCCACAAATACAAAACGAATTTATTACAATATTGAGGGATCACGTTAAAAAACAAATCATACAGCAAGTAAAACAAGCCAAATATTTCTCTATTATTTTTGACAGTACACCTGACATCTCAAAGCTGGATCAAACTTCCCAAATTTTACGGTACGTTGTCATGGATAATGACGGGGTGCAGATTCGTGAGTCTTTTATTGACTTCATCGACACAAAGGACAAGTATGCTGCTGGAATCGCTGAGATAATTCTAGAGAAACTGCGTTCGGATGGCTTCGACATAATGGACTGCTGCGGTCATGAAAGGTTAAAACTACGGTGTCAAATAACGTATTCTAGAATCAATCCCAAAGCACTATTCATTGCCTGCTCAAACCATTCTCTTAATTTAGCAGGAATTCGAGCTGCTGAAGCTGAAGTCAATTCGGTAACATTTTTTGGTACACTGGACCGTTTACACGCCTTTTTCTCAACTTCAACACACCGCTGGGATATCCTCATCAAAATAACCGGAACTAGCCTTAAACGTTTAGTTGAGACCCGCTGGAGCGCCAGAGGAGAAGCCGTCAAGATGGTTAGGGATACATTTTCTAAAATTATAGAAACTCTGGAGACATTAAATAGCAGAGATAAAAGTTCATCGACTAGATCTGAAGCAGGTGGATTATTAGTTGCTATTCAGTCTTTTACTTTTCTCACCTATCTTGGATTTTGGGCTCCTGTATTAACTGAAATTAATGATGCGCAAGTCTACCTTCAAAAACAAGGAGTGTATTCGAGACTGCTCACTCAAACTAAAAACATTAGAGACATTTTTAAGTAGTAATCGAGAGGACATCGCTGAAGCCAGCATTACCTTTGCCGAAAGCGTGTGCTCAGATCTGAGAATCAGTACAGAACCTCAAAAAACGTGTTAGCCATAAGAAAAAGATGCCTAGTGAGAAAAGTGACTACTCTGTACTTACACACAAAGAAGAGCTACGAAGGGAAATTTATTCTGCCTTGGACAGGATTGTTCAAGAAATAATAACCCGATTCGAGCAACTTCATAATGTATCAGATAGATATGAATTTTTGTCGCCTTCACAGCTATTGAATCCTCAGGTCGAAATCAATCTCGATAGTACTCCTAGCGACATTGATAAAAAACGAATTTCTGCTGGAGCGAAAGAGGCTTCAACGATTTGTCACAGTTTCATCAGAAACCTCCGAACTTCCAAAACAAGGACCTTGTTGAGCTCTTGAATGTTATAAAAAAACTATCAGCTAGATGATTTAGTCCCGAATATCGTCCTCATGATTCACATATTTTTGTCTATTGCGGTGAATGTCGCTACATGCGAGAGAAGTTTTTCCAAACTTAAACTGATCAAGAATTAGTTGCGATCAACGATGATAAATTTACGACTCACTATTTTGGCCATTTTGTCCATTGAACAAGAACTGGTGGAAAAAAATTGATTTCGATAAAATTATTGATACTTTTGCCAGCAAGAAAGCGCGTACAATTCACTTGTAGTATGTTTATGTAAAAGTGATTTTTGAATTAACAATATTTGATTAATGAATACATATTATTTTGAACAAAAAAGTAAGGTTTTGCAATGTTATTTAGTTAGCTTTTTTTTTTGGGGGGGGGGGCATCAAGATAAGGTACCGCACCAGGCATCATATACTCTAGCTACGCCACTGCAATAGATCTATCGCACTTAATTTACTAACATAAATCTACTAATCTCATGTATAATATGTAGCTCTAGATTTATAATATTACCAATGCATTTATACAGGCTATATCAATTGTATTAGATCTTAATATATAGACTTAAGTATACCAATATAGAGATGTAATTTAGATCTATACGGTGTAAGCGAATAGCGTTACATAAGAAACGAGCCTGTGTTTTTCTAAATACTGGTACTTGGTGTGTAATAGTAAAACAGCACCTACCTAAATAAGTCGTAAATAGAGAGCAAATACCTATACAAAGACCTATATATAACATATATAGGTGTGTGTACCTATATTTATTGAAGTATATATAGGTTTGTGGTTTTATATTATATAAGTTTCGTAACTTCTTTTATAGAGAAATGACTTTTTCGCATAATGGCCAGTGTACATAAATCAAGTAAAGTGTAGAGCGTCTTTAAAGTTTTGTTTCATTTTGATGGTCCTCCCGCTGTGGGAGAGACATGAAACATTCACTGCAGCATCCGCTGTAATCCAAGGAACGCTCATGTGCAAGATTTTTATTTATACATACACACAAGTTCATATGCATATACATACACATTCATACATAAACACTCCTTACAAATTGCATTTTTTAATAATTTTTATACTAGCTCTCTATTTTTAACAATACATTCAATCATAATAAAGAGGTATTATTGCTTACTAAACTTCTTTAAAAAAATGTATATTGTTTTGTTTTTTTATATTTAACTTTGATTTAACTGTAACTTGTCGTTAGTTCCATTTGTTCAGTCCATTTGGTAAAGAAGTAAAAAATGGAGTGTGTGGGGGTATCGACTGTCTCATGCCAAGAGAGAGAGAGAGAGAGGGACAGAAACATTTAATGAACAGTGTAATACTGTTGGCTATGTTTCCATTATAGTGAAAAGTATTTGTAGAATCAATACAATAATATTTCCTTACAAAAACACTAAAATTTTCCTATTTAGAACATGTCAAATCCCACTCACTACAAATGATCAAATCATGCACACATCAATAGGAATGCACTAAACATAAAAAGGAAACATAAAACAAATAAAATGTACTTCATTTTTATTGCAAACGCTCAATACTCCTCACTTTTATGTATTTTTAACAATTGTATTCTTTTAAAAAAAAGGAATAGAAGTATAGAATTTAAAAATTATTTATAAATGTGAAGGAATGTTCACAGAGGAGCAACATAAAGTTAACATCAGAAATCCATAAAAAGACTATATTCTTTGGCTGCGTACCAGATTTCACCTATTGCGTTTCAGAATTTACTTCAGAAATGGAGATGTCAACGTTCTAGCTCTAATCTGGATGTGACATTCGAGACACTTGTAACATACCACACGCCCAACAGCCGTCTATACATCACTTTCTCTGAGACCAAGGACCATCAACCAGTCATATGGTTGATTAGGTTTTTAAAGTAAATGAGGTTACTTGCTATATTTAAATTTTACTTTAAATTTACTATTTTTAAAATGAAAACCAATTGGATTTGATGTTATCCTACAAAACCAAACATAATGATAAATAAGAAAGAAAATAATTTTCATGATCAATAATCGTAACTCTTATCTAAACAATCTCAGCCTCTTATAAAACAGTCTGAATCCCTATATCAAACAATCCTAATCCATACCTAAAACAATCTCAATCCTCATATAAAACTGTATGAACCCTAATGTAAAACAATCTCAACCGTTACAAAAATGGAAACATGTTAATGCATTTTAAATGTAACCAAAACGTCATAAAGATATTTTGTAAACCTCTCTTTTGTCTGTTCCAATTAGACTTGTCAAAATCTGCGAAATACTTTAAAAATGAAATTGATTTGAATACATTATAACATACATATAAAACTTTTTTTTAAGAACTTGTCTTATTAGTTATTATGACATACATCTAAACCAATTAGTCTTGTAAAGCACTAGTTAGTTTCTCATATGAAAGTTTTGCCATACATCTTTGATCCTGAGACTTGTATACCTCATACTTTCACTATCTTATCTCTGAGTATATCTAGTAGAGAGTTTCCTTTGTCGAAATGGTAGAATCTAACGACTTATTTGTTTTCTCTGATGTCAGGGTCATATTATGAAGCTCAAACCCAATTATATTTTTTCTGTAAATAAAACAAACAAACACATTAAAACCATTGTAAAGAGAAACAGAAAGGGTACTACTTCACGGATGAGTTGAGAGCAGCAGATTCCAAAGAAATAAAGTTGGCAGACCTCCTTAATGATTGGCATTACTTTCAAATGTAAAGGTCTTCAAGCTTTGACAAGTTTGGTGCAATTAAAATATCAGTTAATAATGTAGTCTTTGAAAATAGTTTCTCCAATAAGAATTCTTAGACATTTAGTCCTATTAGTTCATGATTGTCGGGTGTAATGTCCACATGGTAAAGCAAGGTATAATGTCCACATTGTAAAGCGAGGTATAATGTCCACATGGTAAAGTGAGGAAGCATGAGTTCGACTCGTATTAAACTCTTTACTTCGAGATTTTTTTAACAAAGTCCTCCAAAGAATGTTCCAGAATCTACCCAACTCTATTCTTTTTATTTATAAATCATTCGAATGGAAAACTTTTGAAGCAACATGACTTATAGTACTAGTTTTTTTCTACTATACTTGGTGCATGTTTTTAAGGCGATCTTTATGTATATTGTTATAATTATTCAAAATCTATGACAACTCAAATAATATCGCTATAATCAAATAGAATGCTTAAATGTTACAATCACGAAATATTACAACGACGAATTTCAACCAGTGGATTAACTGGTTCAATAGGCAAACGTAGATTTCTATAATGATCAATGTTCCATTGCAAATAAAGATGGAATAAGAATAAATGAAACTTGCAGGTATTTTAGTTTGTAATAATATTGGCTACAAATACAATAGTACAGCAGGCCAGCAAAACAACAAATATTTTTAAAGTTCTACACAAAAGACTGTCACAGAGTCGTATGCAACGCCTTTTAAAAACTCTCTCATTGGTTTGTTGATATACTTTAAAAACATCGCTGCCAGACGACGGTAAAGTTGAATTTCGCTTTGTTCTTCGTCATTGCATTGACTAATCCTGTTAATTGTGTAATTGTGTTCTCTGAGGAAGTGATCAGCTTGTCAACATTAGGGTGGTGACCGCCATTAGACTGCTCAAAATCGTGATATCATCCATCCTCTGAATTGTTTCTTCATGGCAGACTGACCTATACACTTGAATTGTTTCTTCATGGCAGACTGACGTATACACTTGAATTGTTTCTTCATGACAGACTGACCTATACACTTGAATTGTTTCTTCATGGCAGACTGACGTATACACTTGAATTATTTCTTCATGACAGACTGACCTATACACTTGAACTGTTTCTTCATGGCAGACTGACCTATACACTTGAACTGTTTCTTCATGACAGACTGACCTATACACTTGAATTGTTTCTTCATGGCAGACTGACCTATACACTTGAATTGTTTCTTCATGGCAGACTGACCTATACACTTGAACTATTTCTTCATGGCAGACTGACCTATACACTTGAACTGTTTCTTCATGACAGACTGACCTATACACTTGAATTGTTTCTTCATGACAGACTGACCTATACACTTGAACTGTTTCTTCATGGCAGACTGACGTATACACTTGAATTGTTTCTTCATGACAGACTGACCTATACACTTGAATTGTTTCTTCATGACAGACTGACCTATACACTTGAATTGTTTCTTCATGACAGACTGACCTATACACTTGAACTGTTTCTTCATGGCAGACTGACCTATACACTTGAATTGTTTCTTCATGGCAGACTGACCTATACACTTGAACTGTTTCTTCATGGCAGACTGACCTATACACTTGAACTGTTTCTTCATGACAGACTGACCTATACACTTGAACTGTTTCTTCATGACAGACTGACCTATACACTTGAATTGTTTCTTCATGACAGACTGACCTATACACTTGAACTGTTTCTTCATGGCAGACTGACGTATACACTTGAATTGTTTCTTCATGACAGACTGACCTATACACTTGAATTGTTTCTTCATGACAGACTGACCTATACACTTGAATTGTTTCTTCATGACAGACTGACCTATACACTTGAACTGTTTCTTCATGGCAGACTGACGTATACACTTGAATTGTTTCTTCATGACAGACTGACCTATACACTTGAATTGTTTCTTCATGGCAGACTGACGTATACACTTGAATTGTTTCTTCATGGCAGACTGACCTATACACTTGAACTTTTTCTTCATGGCAGACTGACCTATACACTTGAACTGTTTCTTCATGACAGACTGACCTATACACTTGAACTGTTTCTTCATGACAGACTGACCTATACACTTGAATTGTTTCTTCATGACAGACTGACCTATACACTTGAATTGTTTCTTCATGGCAGACTGACCTATACACTTGAATTGTTTCTTCATGGCAGACTGACCTATACACTTGAATTGTTTCTTCATGGCAGACTGACCTATACACTTGAATTGGTTCTTAGGCCTGAGATTAACCCTATGTATTAGCAAGGTGAGGAATACGATCAGCTTGTCTGATGCTATTACGCCGACCAGCCCACCATAAAAGATGACTTTGATGATGTACGGATGTCCCCCAGAATTGTGAAGTGCTTTATTCAGCGTAGTTGTCGTACATAAAGAGTGCCGAACCAAACACAATGCTGAGAAAAGAAGCAGCTGATGACATACAACCAAACCTACCCTTGCTACATAGGCGGCCGGCCTTTCAAACCAAGGATTGGACTTTACAGTCAGGACTTCACAGTCATCTTTTTTCAAAGGAAATGAGAAATATGCTCATCTTCGATCACAAAGAAGGAGCTATACAGTTGTCGTACAATTATATGATAAATATCAATATATCAATATATCTAATGTATAAAGAACGTGCTCTGTTGTGTCGCGCTATTTTGTCGACGCTGTTTTGTCGTCCGTTATTGTGTCAAGAAAAACTCTTGTTCCACTCAAACACAGATATTAAAAAAAAAAGGAATATTGAATTCTTGAGACTAAGATATCTAAGTTTTTGTTCACCTTCCAAAGTTTCTGGCATCCTCCACAGTGTCTGGTAACATTTGATTAGCAGTCTCAGGAAGTAACAGGGCAAGTAGTCCAGCAAATATACTGGCTCCACCAAATATAAGTAGAGGTAACACTACAGCCATGTCTCCAGAGATCATTTGACCCTGAAATCAAATATCAGTAACACTACAGCCTTGTCTGCAGAGATCACGTGACTCTGGTGATGGTGCAGGTAAAAACGCTGATGATGATATTATGATGCAGTTCACAACTCATCTAATTTCCTAAACGAGCAACTTACAATGTCAGCGATGTAAGGGGCAAAAACTCCACCAATGTTGGCTACGAGTGAGCTCGTACCAAGCCCTGAGTTTCTCATCACAGTGGGGAATAACTCCACGGTGTAGATGTAGATCACAGCAAAAGCCGCTGAAGCGCCAAACTTTCCAATTAGGCACAGCACTATAGTCAGCCAGGACAGATCTACAACAGAATACAATACGTTTAAAATATTATTTATTTATTCGTGTACTACATCACCATCAATATCTCACAAATTATCGTTACACTTACAACTTTAAAAGCCTATCTTGACAACTACAACGTAGAGATACCACAGATTAGAATTCAAAAGTTTTAGCCCAAGAACTGAAGTAGAGAATATTACGTCCCCTCTGTTATTGATCACAATGAAATAGCTATGTGTGTACTTTCGACTTGTGTTCACTATGAACTAGAAAGCTGTGTGTATCAATTTGCCCATCTTTCCAAACATTTCGTTTTAGTGAATTGACTGTTTAGTCATTCCTTCCACACCAAATATTTGTGTTTAGTCATTCCTTCCACACCAGCTTAGATCACTGTCCAGACAAACGCTTTACACTCCTCAAGTTAGTGG
The DNA here is from genome assembly GCA_036873155.1 of Biomphalaria sudanica. Taxonomy (NCBI): domain Eukaryota; kingdom Metazoa; phylum Mollusca; class Gastropoda; family Planorbidae; genus Biomphalaria; species Biomphalaria sudanica. The sequence continues at coordinate 16,575 of JAZGLO010000747.1, read as the reverse complement.
GCTCAATTCTTTACATTCACAAGGTATATATGATTAGGCTCAATTCATTCACAAGGTATATATGATTAGGCTCAATACATTCACAAGGTATATATGATTAGGCTCAATACATTCACAAGGTATATATGATTAGGCTTAATTCTAGACTATTCTTCCAATCACCTAGGCTAACGTAAATTAACATTTGAAACTTGCTACGATCATTTAATATTCTTAAAAATGATTTCTTTAGATACTAAGTCTAGATTATCACCTGTATTAAATAGTACAGGATACAGCGTACTCACACAGGCTACGCCAGCCGTCAACATAAAGAAGCATTGCAACAACTTCCTGCCAGCTTTGTCCAGGAATATCAAACATGAAGCATAAGAGACAACTTCCACCAGGCCAGACAAGAAGAAATTAAGGTACAAATCTCCAGACAGATTTCCAACATTCAAATTAAGCCCGTAGAAAACTAAGCTGGCAACTAGCCTGGTGAAGAGTTGAAAACAAATTATTTTTATTAATAAAGTCTACACGCCATAAAAAACAAAAAATTTTTTTCTTTTTTTATATACATTGTTTCATCTTTTGCAGAAAATAAGCATAAGTAAACTGGTCTACCAGAAAAAATGTATCTCATTTAGCACCTGTAAAAATATGCTTACATCCTATATATCTGTGCATATTCAAATAATTACCAATACAGTGTATTTTGTTCCCAATATTAGCTCAGTAATAATTATAGAGTATATTCTAAAGCCATTTAGTCAGTCAGTGCCTAATCAAATAAATAGTCATGAGTGGTGATACACATCTAATTGAACATTCAAAATAGATTGAGATATTCTAGAGTCCAGTATGAGTTGGGTGTCGGTTGGATTTTGTTTACGTTAGGAATATATGTAGCCATTAAAGTAGCGTGAACACGAGCTTCTTTGTATTAGTAAACTTAGGGACTGAATATCCAAAGGTTATAATCATATTGTACATCTAAACTACACCAAAAACTAGGATAACAATAACCACATCTCATATCACATCATGGCGTAGCCACATCAAGGGGCGTAACTATAGGATCTTTTTTTTCTTTCTTTTTTTCTGAACGCATCTCCCCCCCCCCCTTTTTTTCCCCTAGATTCCCAAGAGATAGTTCGATAGAGAAAAAAACTATTACCAGTTCACAAATATAACTATACAGCGTATAATTAATCTACAGTTTGTCATCATATGCCAGACTTTTTCATTGTTGGCCTCCGATTCTATATTCTTTAAATTGGCCGCATCGTCCGACAATACCACTTGGTTTATTTTAGCAGCGACTTGTAAGATTTCAGAGGCTTCCTTGAGTCTATTTTTACTGACCAACCATCTCGAAGATTCATTCAGTAACCTAGACAATACAAAAATCAAACAAGTATTACAAATAAAAAGAAATATCAATTTCTAATTTATGTTCAAATAGCGAACTTCACAAAAATTCATATTTTATTTGACATTTTTGGAAAATGCAAATTGGCCATATCGAACCCACTACATTCCCGTTATCAACGCGATGCCCTGTCAACTTTGCTAACCCGCAATAGATCTACTATAATGCAATTCTAGCTTGTTACATCAATTTTTTTTAATTTTCAAATCGTTCCATTATATTAATAAATATAAAACATCCTCACACTATGTGTACTTCCTCTCCTAATAAATATAAAACATCTTCACACTATGTGTACTTCCTCTTCTAATAAATATAAAACATCTTCACACTATGTGTACATCCTCTTCTAATAAATATAAAACTTCTTCAACTAGTGTACTTCCTCTTCTAATAAATATAAAACATCTTCACACTATGTGTACATCCTCTTCTAATAAATATAAAACTTCTTCACACTATGTGTACTTCCTCTCCTAATAAATATAAAACTTCTTCACACTATGTGTACTTCCTCTCCTAATAAATATAAAACTTCTTCACACTATGTGTACTTCCTCTCCTAATAAATATAAAACTTCTTCACACTATGTGTACTTTTTTTCCATAATGATCAATAAAGCAGTATTAGTCTTAGTCTGGGCCGGCCTTAGGGCACTGCAACCTATGCGGCCGCAAAGGGCCCGCACTTTCATAGGACCCGTGCTAACTCTAGTTGTCAATTATTAAATTGAACCATTTTAACCTATACGATTATGGTTTCCCGTGGCCTCCTGATTTTCCAGGAGCTCCTGGAAATCTCCTGAAATTGCAAAGTATACAAAAAGAGTCATGAAATCTCCTGAAATTATTAAAATATCCTGAAAACTCATAAAAATGTCATGAAAAATGGACAAAATTGTCATTCTGGGCTGTCATTCAATATGGAAAACGCCAATCCTACTCGCGATTAAGAGAATAGTTCGCCTCTAGTGTTCTTTCATAAAAATAATAGGGCGAATATTAAACAAAACAGTAAGTTCCAATCTTATGGTTCCAATACTTAATTTACTGTAATAGTCCCTGGCATATAAATATAGATCTAAATCTATCTCGATCTCTTAAAAAAAATTTAAAGCGATATTTTGCTAGTCGATAGTAAATCTAAAAGATAGATCTGAATGTTTATCGGCTTTTTGTTTGAAAAAATACTTTCTATTGTAGATGGCTCGTAAATTTAATTTGATTGTGATTTTGCACTTAGTAAAATATGTATAAATGCAAAGACGAATTTATTTTCTAACAAAAAAATCTTAATTTTCACTTATTATCCTTATCCCTACCCAGACTAGGCCCCGAGCAATCCGTTTCGTATCCTATTCCTAGCAACTCGCATCTTCGTGGAAACTGGGTGGGCTCAAAATCCTAAACACGGATCTCGAAAACGGCTGTAACGATTTTCTTAGAAATTTGACAGTTGCTGTATCGTTGGGAAAAAAATTACTAGCTCTTAGCCACATTGGGAAAACTTTAATTACTACTACAAAAAAAAAGGAAAGAAATTTAAATTTGGCTAAAGAACTAGAAAATATCTATCGTCGGTTATTTCCATCTGTCATTGAAGAGTTTAATAAATTTATGTTCAGGAAAATGTGCGCATCGTCTTCTAAATCTAGATCAAAGGCCTATCATTGGAATAGTATATATTCTAGTAAATTTATATATTCGCTTAACCAGTATTCTTTCTTGCGGTGGGGGTGTGTGGTGAGATAAAATATGTTCCATTGTTTATTTAATTTTACATTCATCAAAATAATCGCTCAATAAGTTGCAGGAGAAAGTATCTGTTGTCTTTATAGCTTTTTTTTTCTTGATAATAATTGTAATCAATATAAGTTTTTATTCCTTGATCTTTGAATATCATTGGGCTTTGAACTACTAATAATAAAAAAAATCCAGCAACTTATTACGTGAAAACCATTTTCAATGTATTTCTCTTCAACCAGCTTTTGTCTAACTTTTTATTCTATAAACAAAGTGTAAGCTTATAGGAGGAATCATGGATTACAACTTCAAAAGTTGATATATAGATGTGCGATCATTTTTACAAATAACTTTTCATTGTTTTTTTTTGTTGATTACAATTAGGAAAAAAATTAACCTAACTTACAAGAAATAAGAGATCATAAGGAAGTTAGGAATAGATAACACAATCTGTAAGAGACTCCAGTCTCGCAGTACAAAGGCAAAGCCAGTCAAAAGAAAGTGTCCAAGGCACCAAAAGAACTCCTTGACAATGCCGTACTTTCGTTTCGCAGGTCCAATCAGTTCCATCCCTGAAAATAAAGTTTCAATCTTCAAAACTAACATTGGAGTTTCTCAGGTTAAAGCTTGTTTCTTTGTTTCAAAAAGAAAATCAAATCTATTTCTTTTCAAAAGTATGTCTTCTAGACGTCAGAAGTATTACTGCGATTTATCAACACGCTTTCAAATGTAATATTATGGTTACCCAACAAAGTAGCGCGGAATTTCCCGGCAAAATAGCGCTGACTTATAGATGGTGTGTATAAAAGTAGCGGGTTATTAGTAATTTAATGTCCTGGGCAGCATTTATGTTGATGTCTATTTTTCAACATGAATAGATCTGAAAGTATGCCATATTTGCAGAGAACGAGAGTACTTTACATTTTATAGCATTCCCCTTTGTCACCAATGTTTAAAATGCATAATTTGCTAGAACCTTTGAAGTAGCCAACGTCATGGAAACATTTTTAACACAAAATGGCAAAAAAATAGCAGCATACGTAGGCTACAGGTACAGACAGACACAATTCTGGATGGCTCCACATCCTGGCCTTGTCTTGAAAAAAAATGCAGCTACATACAAGATGCTGTCAGCCCTTTCATTTGTTCCACCTGCCGATGTAAATACTGCCTTTGAAGAATTAAATGAAGCTCGGCCAGATGGTGTAGGGAATTTGTATGACAATTGGGAGGTCAACTATATTGGTCGCCAGAGAAAGTTTGTGTGAGTGTGTGTGTGTGTGTGTGTGTATAAATCTGGCAAGTATCTTTACCTGTTTTCAAAGTACACTTTTGGAATGTAAATAAATGATATATTTTGAATTTATTTATTTAAGCTTATTATAATATTTGCTTATTATTGGCATATTATTGTTTTAGGATATCTAAAGTGTTTCCTGTAAAATGATGAAAATTAATGATAACATTAAAACAAAAAATATTGGCTCTATTCATATTTTACGATATCTAATGTATTTCTTTCAAAATGACTGAAATAATAATTTGCGTTATTTTGTCGGCGCTTTTTTGCTCGCGCTATTTTTCCCGCGCTATTTTGTCTGCGCTATTTTTCCCGCTCTATTTTTTCGGGGTACCGTAATATTATAGTGTCTGGTCTAGAAATGAGTTGAATGCCTAGGCATTAGCTATTGGAGGAACAATGTCACCCGAACAGCATTTCCCCATTTCAAGTAGTTGATCTCTCCAAAAGGCAAGTGTCGATATAAATTGGGTTCATATGTTCTGCCAGGGTGTAGCACGGTGTACTACAAACTGCCTAAGGTCTCCGGCTCCTGAATTTTCCTCAGGGATGACTCCCGAAGCCTTTCCCATATTTGGGTATAGCTGTAATGAAGTATATTTTTCCTTCTCCTATTTGGGAAGCCATCAATGGCTGATAAGCCCTTCCTGCCCGAAGCTTACTGGTTTAGGCACCAGTTACACGCCTTCACTCCATCTTCTGTAGTTTAAAACAGTTCCGCCAGACTCAATATCTGCGCCACACGGGGAAGGCCAGGAGTTGGTCTGGTTGTCTGAGATTATCTGAGATTCATTTATTAAGAAGCATTTTGTAGGTATCCATTACCACTTCCGCAATGATAACCTCGTGGAACCGATAACCTTAGTAGGCCTAAGTGTACTATATCTATACTTACCGATAGCCTTAGTGAGTGTACTAAATCTTTACTTACCGATAACGTATGATGTCAAATATAAGCCGATACCGAAGAAAGTTGTTAAAAACTTTAAGACTATAAATGGTATGTACGATCGAATGAAGCCTGTCGTTAGACCACAAGTAAACTGTCCCACTGTACCTAGCAGTAAAACTTTCTTTCGACCTATTCTTAAAGAAGAAACAAATAACATATTATAGTTTACTCCTTTTTATCGCTTATTAAGTTTGACAAAAAAGAATAAAATTAGTTTTAAAAAGTTATTGAACTGTTATTTCCAACGAGTCCTCATAGCACTGACTGCAAGGTGCTCACCTTTCTTTAAAGTTATCCAGTGCCAATAGGCATCATGTCAATTGATTAGATTTCATATTAACAATTCTTTGGTCAATATTAAATATTTATTCTAATATAAAGAAAGAAAAATATATATTTATATACACAAATAGTTTTATGTGTAGTTTTACTTTAACATACATCTTTTAGCTTTTTGCTGCTGAGCTGTAAGCTCTTTTGCAGACTGTGCCAAGGAAAAATAGTGTGCTGTTTTCTTCAGTTGTTTAGCACTGCCGTACAGGGTGTTGGTTATGTTGGGCTGTAGTGGTAGTATGGTCTGCCTAAGGTGGATTATGATGAGGCATTCAAAGAGGATATGCGTTATGGTTTCATAAGGGTGGGCGCAGTGTCTGCAAGGGTAAACAAACATTATTCATTATCCTTAGGGTTGTGATTTGTAACTTACAAATCAGCCAAGTATCCTAGGAGGACGGAACCAACAGTCATGCCAGCCATCACAGCCATACTAGCGTATGTTCTGTAGTGTATATTATCACAAACCATGTCAACCTAAGTATCAAGAGCAATTGATTATAGTTAGAAATGCAAATTCACAAGTCATATACCATAAGAAAAATAACAACATTTCAATGCTTTAAACCTACGAAAGTATAAAAAATTAACTATGTAAATCTACGATTTTTTCTCTTCACAAACTAATTCCCATGCTACATATGTTGGCATAGCGCCATAGCCTTTATTCCAGATTGATAACTACCATCATACACGAAATTATGCAGTCGCTACAAATAGTTACATTAAAAGTTTTGAAACAGGTGTTTGGGGGATTTTCATTATTAATTGTCACTCAGATTTGTTAAACGAGATATATCAAAATATGTAGGTCACACTTGGGGCTACGTATATACGTGAAATACTGCACTCCTTATTAATCCTCGGACTCGAAGACAAGCTTAATTATATATATATATATATATATATATATATATATATATATATATATATATATATATATATATATATATATTTATATACCCACATCTCTCAATAATTATCATTTATTCGCCTTATTTTAAAATCAAACAAAATAATTAATCCCCAACAATTTATGAGCTAATTGTTTAATTATTTTTTTTACTGATTTACGTCTTGTCAGGTTAAATGAGTCATTTTGCAAAAGTTTTAATTTCATCCGAAAATGCGAAATGGGACAAAAAAACATGTTTTTACCAAAACCAAAAGTAACCAATGACAGAGTGAGTTGATATAAGCTTTGTAAAAGAGGTGTAGAGAATACGACAATATCGGTAATATATATATTTCAAACATGATGTGTGTACATTTAGTTGGTACTGTAGAATCAACTCCAAACTTTAACAAAGACAAAGAACAAAGTCTACTAAAACTTCGTCAGGAAAATCTCCAATAGTAATGACGAGCAACTGGTGTCAACAAACAAACAAATGCACTCCCTGCACGAACTACAAGAAATGTAGGCGACAATGCCATGGACGCTCAATTAAACTTTCATCTCGTCAAAAGAATGGCGCTAAAAACCAAAAAGTGCCTAGACAATTCTGCAGTGTTTATCGATGAGCACAAGTTGTCATTAGAAAACAAAAACAATTATCAACACTTTCTATATACTTTGGAGACATCAAAAAGCTAGCTATTTATAGCTTTCTGCTCTAATGATCTTATTTATATGTAGGCCCGTGACGTTTAGACACAGACATTTATGAAATGGAGGTTTTGGCGTTAGGGGCTTTAACGATAAATGAAACAAAACTAAGAAATGTATTTCACCATACCCACCACAGCTCTCCACTTAGTTTACAAAGGTTTCAATAAAGGTTTCTATTATTTCACGAAGAAATATCATAAGCGACATTTCTTTGCTAACACCACGATATTAAAATACCCCCCTCTCCCCTCCCAAAAAAAACATAATTAGAACGAAGTGTGTGGACAACAAAGGATAACATAAGCGAAATAATTAAACAATGCCAAGTGTTCATTCCACATGAAGCAATTATTATTATTGCTTTTTTAATATCCATGAAAAATGAGGGGACATAGGTCAAGGCTGGTCAATAACTGGGACCTGACCAAAGCGCTAATGTGACACCACCTTGTAGTTGTGGGAGGTGTACAAATCGGGAGCTGGGGCGTCGTTCCCTCATTTTACATGGACAGCGCACCTAGGAGAGAGGGAGGTCAATAAAGACTTAAGCAGAAAATGTAAGGAGCTTACATCCAAAGCTAATGAAAAGAAAACAAATTTAGTAAACATGCACATTATAGGTGTGCCACAAACTACTGGAATAATTAACTAGACTAGTAGGCCATCCCTTGAATTAATCTCTGTAAAAACAAAAAGTAAAATGTTTAGCTAAACACTAAGAATGTGCGAAGTGTTCTTTTAAGAAAAAGTTTGGGAAACACTGGCCTATGCAAATAAAATCTGTGACAAATGTCGATGTAAATATATCCAGCAAAGCGCAGTAGCAATAGGTGATGTAAATATATGATACAAACCTCCGTAACAAAGGTGGATGTAAATATTTCCTTGCTGTAAACCCATTTGTCACACTTTCTGGTCATGTTGCTCCAGTCTCTCTGTGTGACATCTTTCACAAACACTTCACATTGGGAGTACATGTTCTTCTGACTCAGCCATGGGATAGATTGATTGATGAGTTCATCATGCCAGGGACCTTGGCTCGCGTACGTGTCATTGTCCAGTTCTGGAATGGCGCACCTGAAAAGTAATGGTCAAGACAAGTGATAGGATCATAGCGCATTGCGAAAGCTAAAAGCATGAAATAGTGCTAAACAAATACCATTGGTAAAAATATGTATAATGGCACAGATTTATTATTTCTAGTCTAGACCTATTACAAATGTAATGACATGACTGAATCCAACTAATGGATACAACTAAAAACTTAATAGAAACTTTGTAAATGTTTTGTTCAAGTATTTTTACAACATGTTGTTCTTGTTTTACGTATCAAAGGTTCATTTTGTTCTGATTGAGAAAATGTTTTACTCCTAACAACAGCTCAAACTACGAAGGATACGTTCACCAATCAATTTATAAACGGCACCAACAATAAACTTATAGCTTCTATTGCAAACATTTCAAATGCATTTAGGGTAGAGTCCATAGAGATGTCGGACATACGGTCCGTTGACCATATCCAACCTCTGGTGATGTGCTATCCCACCCACTGAAACGTTTGCCCACAATGCACAAGGAAGCTGCAATGTGACCAGTGATACGCGTGTCGGACATTGATACGAACCCCAGGTAGATAAAGTCGGATATCTTATCTTCTTATATATTACAGACGTTACTTAAAAAAAGAAGATGATTACGTCCTACGCGTCATGCATTTAGTCATGCATATTAACCAATGACTTAAATTCTGCCAAGTCACCGGTGTTCCTGGCTGTCTCAGGCAACCCATTCCATGCCCTATTAGCACTAGGGAAGAAGGAGCATTTGTATAAATGTGTCCTAGCATATGGGATAGAACGTATTTAGATCACATACCTGTGGTCTGGCACAGCCAATACAAACACTGACATCAGAATATGAAAGGACGTCGGTACGGACACCAAACAGGTCAATAAAAACATACGCTTCTGGTAGCTACCAAAATCTCCCAGCTCGTGAATGACGTCATCGAATTTCATAGTGAGCTGTTTGATTTTGTTCACTGGCACTGGAATCTATTAGATTTAAACGTATGAAATATAAAGAGAATAGTTAAAACACAAATTATGGTACTTAATACTGATATGTATTCTAGCCTTCATAAAGGTTGACATCTATTGGGCGACCGATAGGATACTTACTTCCTATCTGTATCACGCAATCTATTATTCTTGTATCTGTATTTAGCATACTGTACTGGGGTAAAGGACATTTTAAAAAAAACACAATATCTGCAACTCTTAATTCACACCTTTACCTTCAATTCATCCATTATTAACTAAAAAAAGGTTACAAAGACAGTTTGTGTGGAAACACGAACTCAAAATCGGCCCCCGGACTGGTAGGTAAATGGCAGGTTTCTATATTTTAAGAATGTGAACCTGACATAACTGATGTTATTGAATTAATATCTAATTATCTAATTGTTTTGTAAAGAGCCAATCTCTAAAAGTCTCAACAAAGAAACTTTTCCCTTCGGTTTATTATGTGCCGTGTTTCTGGTACTGAAATATAATATTCATAATATGAAACACTACTTATTAATAATTGTTTTAAATTATATTCAACTTATATGCATACTATATACATTTCCCTTTTTTAGGTAAATGGAAATATTAAACATATATAGTGTGCAATTTAATTTAAAATTACAAATTAATAAAAAAAAATATTTTAACAAAAATAAATGTGTAAGCTTATGCATAACTGTGTTAAAAATATGCTAGATAAACATCTCCCTTACTAAATAGACTCCTGTGTTTGTTTTTTTACTATTAATAGTGAATAGTTGTAAAATATATTTTTGTGAAAAAAAAAACTGCTTGCATAGTTGATTTAAAAATATATATATAAAAACAATTCATCCAGAGAATAAAATAAATAACTTTTGCATCAGAACCTTGGAAGATCTAAAATTTTATGATATCGGATTAAAAAAAAAAAATCTTTTCTAGATTTTGAGATCTAAACGTGACTGATGGACAGATCATATAAAACCATAGACTCTATAGATACAAACTAATAGCGGCTATTATTTCGGGCCGCTGAAAATGATAACCGTATAAATCTATAATTACACTAAAGAACACTGAACTCGATAAGCGACACCAACACTGGACATCAGACTCTTGAATCATACACTCTCTCATAACACATGTTACACACAACAATATAATTGGTAGGTTCTTGCCAAGGGGAATAACTCAACAGGATAACAACAAACACATACATAAACACAATGTACAAAATTTCTTTTTTGTCTGTCATTCATTCTTACATCCATTCATTACTTTCTCTCTCTCTCTCTCTCTCTCTCTCTTTCTTTCGCTCTCTGGTACCCAAATTGTGTTTTTTTTTGTTTAAACCTGCGCATCGTATTTTCTCCGACATATATATTAAACTTTTTCATACCACCAGTTTGAAGTCTAATAAAAACACATTTAAGAAGGCTACCATTAGAATGCCACATGTCTGACATACTTCACATATAATTCTCTTCTTCCCTCAACAGTTTAAACGAGTAGTAAGGAATAAAGGAAAGATCACTCTGCGGATAGTCCACGAGAAAACATGAGGGGGGGGGGGGGGAGAACACGTAGTCACAAAATAGCAGGGCAGGACCGTTGTAATATCACTCTTTTTGTTTTTCTATTTCTACCTCACGGTAAAAAAAAAGGGGGGGGGTATTTACTCTGTAGTAACTATCGAGGCGACAGAGCACGCTCAAGAGTTTGGACACAATGGAAAGATCACTCTTTTATTTTTGCAACTCGGTCGGAGGGAATTATCTTAGGTAATGTAAGAGTGAAAAAAAAAGACAATTTTCGTCTGTATATTTTAGGAGATTGGTATGAGTTTTAAAAAGATTTTAATAATTTCCGGATATTTCCAGGACCTTTTCGTATATTTTGCAATTTCAGGAGATTTCCAGGACCTCCTCTTAAATCGACAGGAGGCCGCGGGAAATCTGTTATAACTTAAAAAATGGTTTAATTTAATAATTTATACACATAAAATTAGCGCGGGTCCTATAAAAGTACTGGGCCCACTGCGGTTGCAGTGGCCTCAGGTTGGCCCTGCAAAATAGCGGCGTATGCTACGCCGCCGGTCGACTAGTATACTATATTTACCTTGTTATTTTGTTCTCTAAATAAAAATAAATATCAATGTTTTTTTTTTAATTGTAATAGTTTATTTGATCTCTGTTGAAGATTTTTTTTAAACAGTGTTACAAAGTACCATTCCTTTCTCTCTATTTCTCTCCTCTCTCTCTTTCTCTCTCGAAAACAAAAAAAAAACACCTCTAGATCTATCCCACTAATACTGTTATGATTGGTTTAGTTTTAGATTTAGACTTTTAAGAGAAAGTGGACATGACGTAAGACATACACATTTGACTCAGGAATGACTTTAAAACTACGAAACTTTTTGTGCTGAGAGAGAGAGAGAGACTGCGGTCAGTTGATGGGAAATAACTAAAATAAAAGAAAAATATTTGACAGTAAGCTTGCAGCTTTTTCGCAAATAGCGGTCATCTTGTTGCAAACTTGTCAAATCCGGTTCTTAGTAAAAGCCTACGAGGTAAAAGGAACCTGTGTACGAAATTTCAAGCAAATGTGTACAGCAAAATTTAAACTTATCAATACTCTTAAACAGTATCGAAACATTTCATGGTGTAATTGTGTAGGCTACGAATATGAAGGGCAACATTAAAATGAAACAATGAGATAATGTTTGACCAGGAAATGTAAATGAATAGAATGAGCAGTCTATGTCTATTAGTAAGTGGAGCATTTTGGAGAGAAGTAATCTCAGTGTAGAACGTCTTCTGACAGTTTGTGTTCATTATGGAAAAATGTGTGAGTCCAAATTTAGACAAAATAAAAACAAAAACAGGTATCAGAAACACGAAAGCAAAACCAAAACTCTGAGACCAAATGATGTTTACTGGCATCATATCATCACATCATATCATATGTTTGGTAATGCAGGCTTGGGCCAGTGATCAAATGATGATTCGTTTACCTTCGTATGTTGAAAACTTGCTGAAGAAAACTATCAAATAATGCACATAAAATGAAGTCAAATGTCCTGAGGATATAGGGCTGGTAAGACGCTAGGAATGGAGTCAAAAGCAGACTTTTACATTCAGACACCACGTGGTTTCTTTACTCTCACTGATTGAAGTGTAGGTCGTCATCTTTCTGTTAGTTTTTAAGCGCTACACAGAAAATGTCTCTATAAAGAATCTTTCCACAAGCAACATTTCCTAAGCCTCCTCATTCTCAGCCAGATACGTTGTGGCTCGTACATGCCTGAAAATCTTTCTTCTCCTTTGAACTAATTTGAATTGATTTTTATCTTCAACTCTGATGTCAAGGCGGTCCTACTTTAAGTTTCTAAAACATGGAGAACAACTGAAGCAACAACAAAAAAAAAAACAGACCTTCACCAACAGATGCCTGAGAATGTGAGAAATATCCTAAAAATACACTGGTATGACAACATAGAAAACACCAAACTGGGAGATAAGTGGACAAGAAATATAGAGATGTAGAGCTTAGATAGGAAGTGGAGATGGATTGGTCACACCCTTAGAAAAGATACCAACAACAGAGCTAGGCAGGTCTTAGAGTAAAAACCCCCAGGGAACAAGACGTAGAGGAAGACCAAAACATGGCGACGCAGTGTACTAGAAGAAGCAGAGAGGACTAGAAAGAGCTGGGAAGCCATAAAAAAAAACTAGCAAGAGACTGTGGAGAGTGGCGTGCTTTTACTGAGGCCTTATGTTCCATGAGGAACTATAAAAGACTGTGGAGAGTGGCGTGCTTTTACTGAGACCTTATTTTCCATGAGCAACTTACAAGAGACCGTAGAGATTGGCGTGCTTTTACTGAGGCCTTATATTCCATGAGGAACTAACAAGAGACAGTGGAGATTGGTGTGCTTTTACTGAGGCCTTATGTTCCATGAGGAACGAGCAAGAGATCGTGAAGAGTGGTGTGCTTTTACTGAGGCCTTATGTTCCACGAGGAACGCCAAGGAGAGATGATGATGATGTATAGATTTTCATATAATTTGTCAATGCTGTCTGCCAGGTAGTCTTTAGAAATGTTCTTGTGAAGCAATTTCAACAGATTCTCAAAGCCTTCCTGACACATGAGCTCCGACAAATATATATGTTCAAAAATCTTCTTTCTTATCCTTGACTCACTGCCTTGTGGTAATGAAAGGGCTTTTCGCTCTTTTCTCTTTCCTTAGGCTCGTTTTTCATTCCACTCTAGCTGTTCTTTCTTATATAGTTCATAAGACATATATTAAAAGGACATAGGATCTCTATTTATCAAATGAGACCAATAAAGTAACTACTTTTACTTACACACTCTGCTACCACTTGTAGGCTTCAATGACACTTATAAACTTAATATTATACTAAAAAACACTGGACTCAATAAGCGACGCCAACACCAGACGCTGGATACATCAGACTCTTTTATAAAACTCTCATATCACATGTTACTTACAACAATTTGCATTATTATTATATTAGTATTCCCCTAGGCAATTGATTTCAAATGGTGTTGTTGTGTGTAACATGTGTTATGAGAGTTTTATAAAAGAGTCTGATGTATCCAGCGTCTGGTGTTGGCGTCGCTTATTGAGTCCAGTGTTCAACCATTTGAAATCAATTGCCTAGGGGAATACCTCAACAAAATAACAACAAACACATACACATAAAACATTGTCAACACCCATTCCCCCAGCTCGCTGGATTGTTGAGGCAACACACATGATCCGTCTACCGTTCTCCTCCATTCATCTATGTCTTTTTCCTTGACTCTTTCAATAACAGGCCTATTCATGCTATATTGTTTTTTTCCCCCATCATTTTCTTTTCCTGGTACTGTTCCTTGAAGAAAGGTCCTGACGAGCCCTGGGACCTCGTGTTCATTTGGCGTTGTTGCTGTTTTTTTAACATCGATTAATTATTTCATTTGAGATTTTTTTTGGTAAATAATAAAGAAATGGGTTCAAATGACGATAAGTATCTTTTTTTATAAAGTTATTCAACTAATTTTGTTCATAAACTAATATTTTTTCATAAAAAATGTTACCGCCCACCTCATTCAAAGGGTTTGGGTGGGAAGAGTAGTAGATGTAATCGCCTCCCCCCATCGTCCAATACACTAGAAGGGAGTGGAGACATAATGAAAAGATTGGTTAAAATAGCATTAAGTAACTAATTATGCTAACAAACCGTGATTTGATGGACCCCTCTCTGAGGGTTAAGGTCAAAGGGACGGGATTAGGCAATCGCCCAACATCTCATCAAAGCAGCCAACACGCTACTACATATTCATAAAATAGTCAAAAAAGCTATAAAAAATAAACAATCTTGTGGATGGGGATAGAGATTCATAGTATAATCATGGGCGTAGCCAGGATTTTTTTTCGGGGAGGGTTTTGGGGGGGATAATCCCCTCTTTTGGGCGGGGGTCTGACCCTTCATTATTTCGAAAGTTTATTGTACCCTAAAATAGGTTCTTCCTGGTGTTAGTAAAAAAAAATCTGTAGACACCTCGCCTTTGCCAGTAAGGGGGTCTGTGGAGCTCCCCCCCCCCCCCACCGCCAGGCACTATTTTCGGTATTTAAAACAAAACAAAAATGCATATTCTGAGGTATCTACTGTGCATTATACTGCTATTAAAATTTCTTACTTACTGTTCTTACTTAGGACTTAGATCCTCCCGCGCCGTTCGGCGAATTGGGCAGTAGGCTGTCTCCACAAAAATCTGTCACTGGCAATGAGAATGATGTCTGAAGCCTCTTCCCACTTGGTGTTTACTGCCCCGAGGTTCTCCATTAATTAAAGTGTGGCGCCAAGTTATACGAGGATTTCTCAGAATTTTTCTCGTAATGGCCTCCGTGTCATTGCAACTCTTGTCATGCGTGATTCATTTTGTCGGAAAACATGTCCCGCAAAATTCATGCGACGCTCTGTCACAACCTCACTAAGTGGGTGATTCCCAGTTCGGCAAAGGATTTCCATGATTGAGACTAGATCTTTATAACTGACTCCTAGAATTCGTCTTAGCCATCTTTATTGTGCCACATTTAGTCTTTTTTTCAATTTCGGGAGTTGACTTCCATGCTATTCACTGCACTTTATTAAGTGAAGACCATCGACTGGTAGAACTTTGTAACCTCTCTTGGCTAAGCTCTTGGAATTTGGTGACTGTAGTTTGCTTTAGATTTTATACAGAAATGGGAAGTTTTATAATCAAAATGATCTGTTGGGGGGTTTAAAACTTTTTTTTTTAACAAATTCAACCCCCCTCCCCTTAGCTACGCTTATAAAATGTGGTGAATGTTGTTTGCTTAAGAATAATATTGAAGAGGGGGTTTTCAGCCTCAAAACTATCTGTAGTGGGATTTTCAACTCAAAACTATCTGGGGTTTTAAACTTAAAGCCCTCTGGAGGAGGGGGATTTAAACTCAAACCCCACTTGGCTACCTTCATAGAATTTTGAGTGCGTAATCAGCTTTTTTTATATTAAGAGGTGGTTTTTAGCTTCAAACCCCGCTGGAGTGGGGTTTTAAACTCAAATCCCTCTGTCTGGGGTTTTAACTTAAAGCCCTCTGAAAAGGGGTGGGGTTAAAGACCAAACCCCCTATTGGCTACACTCATAGAATCATACAATCTGGTGACTGATGTATGCTTTAGTTTTATAGTGAAGATGGAGTTGAATGTTTTTACAAAGTTTCTGAGGGGGTTTTAAAATGAAAATCTCTCTTGGATTTGCTCTTGGAATTTGGGCATTTTCGTTAGCGTTATGGTTTTGTTTTATAGAAACCAAGGGGAGTCTACAATTTTTCCAATAACTCTAGGAAGGACCTATTCTTGGGTATAATAAACATCTTCTAAAAGAATGAATGGTCAAAATGTAATAAAGATTAATTAAATACACACACACACACACACACATATATATATATATATATATATATATATATATATATATATATATATATATATATTTAGCAGGGGGGTCGGGGTGAGAACCCCCCCCCCCTAAAAAAAAATGGCTACGCCCATGTTCCCATGCATTCATTATTCAAATAACGACGGATGTGCATAGTATAAAGCCCGCATTTCCTATTCCCTTCCAACAGATGTG
>JAZGLO010000745.1:0-11431 GCA_036873155.1 Biomphalaria sudanica | reverse complement strand
GTTTCATTTTGATGGTCCTCCCGCTGTGGGAGAGACATGAAACATTCACTGCAGCATCCGCTGTAATCCAAGGAACGCTCATGTGCAAGATTTTTATTTATACATACACACACATTCATACACACAAGTTCATATGCATATTCATACACATTCATACATAAACACTCCTTACAATTTGCATTTTTTAATAATTTTTATACTAGCTCTCTATTTTTAACAATACATTCAATCGTAATAAAGATGTATTATTGCTTACTAAACTTCTTTAAATAAATGTATATTGTTTTTTTTTTTATATTTAACTTTGATTTAACTGTAACTTGTCGTTAGTTCCATTTGTTCAGTCCATTTGGTAAAGAAGTAAAAAAAATGGTGTGTGTGGGGGTATCGACTGTCTCATGCCAAGAGAGAGAGAGAGAGAGAGAGAGGGACAGAAACATTTAATGAACAGTGTAATACTGTTGGCTATGTTTCCATTCTAGTGAAAAGTATTTGTTTAATCAATACAATAAAATATTTCCTTAGAAAAACACTAAAATTTTCCTATTTAGAACATGTCAAATCCCACTCACTACAAATGATCAAATCATGCACACATCAATAGGAATGCACTAAACATAAAAAGGAAACATAAAACAAATAAAATTTACTTCATTTTTATTGCAAACGCTCAATACTCCTCACTTTTATGTATTTTTAACAATTGTATTCTTTTAGAAAAAAAGGAATAGAAGTATAGAATTTTAAAAAATTATTTATAAGTGTGAAGGAATGTTCACAGAGGAGCAACATAAAGTTAACATCAGAAATCCATAAAAAGACTATATTCTTTGGCTGCGTACCAGATTTCACCTATTGCGTTTCAGAATTTACTTCAGAAATGGAGATGTGAACGTTCTAGCTCTAATCTGGATGTGACATTCGAGACACTTGTAACATACCACACGCCCAACAGCCGTCTATACATCACTTTCTCTGAGACCAAGGACCATGAACCAGTCATATGCTAGACTATGGTTGATTAGGTTTTTAAAGTAAATGAGGTTACTTGCTATATTTAAATTTACTATTTTTAAAATGAAAACCAATTGGATTTGATGTTATCCTACAAAACCAAACATAATGATAAATAAGAAAGAAAATAATTTTCATGATCAATAATCGTAACTCTTATCTAAACAATCTCAGCCTCTTATAAAACAGTCTGAATCCCTATATCAAACAATCCTAATCCATACCTAAAACAATCTCAATCCTTATATAAAACTGTATGAACCCTTATGTAAAACAATCTCAATCCTTATATAAAACTGTATAAACCCTAATGTAAAACAATCTCAACCCTAATGTAAAACAATCTCAACCCTAATGTAAAACAATCTCAACCCTAATGTAAAACAATCTCAACCCTAATGTAAAACAATCTCAACCCTAATGTAAAACAATCTCAACCCTAATGTAAAACAATCTCAACCCTAATGTAAAACAATCTCAACCCTAATGTAAAACAATCTCAACCCTAATGTAAAACAATCTCAACCCTAATGTAAAACAATCTCAACCCTAATGTAAAACAATCTCAACCCTAATGTAAAACAATCTCAACCCTAATGTAAAACAATCTCAACCCTAATGTAAAACAATCTCAACCCTAATGTAAAACAATCTCAACCCTAATGTAAAACAATCTCAACCCTAATGTAAAACAATCTCAACCCTAATGTAAAACAATCTCAACCCTAATGTAAAACAATCTCAACCGTTACAAAAATGGAAACATGTTAATGCATTTTAAATGTAACCAAAACGTCATAAAGATATTTTGTAAACCTCTCTTTTGTCTGTTCCACTTAGACTTGTCAAAATCTGCGAAATACTTGAAAAATGAAATTGATTTGAATACATTATAACATACATATAAAACTTTTTTTTAAGAACTTGTCTTATTAGTTATTATGACATACATCTAAACCAATTAGTCTTGTAAAGCACTAGTTAGTTTCTCATATGAAAGTTTTGCCATACATCTTTGATCCTGAGACTTGTATACCTCATACTTTCACTATCTTATCTCTGAGTATATCTAGTAGAGAGTTTCCTTTGTCGAAATTGTAGAATCTAACGACTTATTTGTTTTCTCTGATGTCAGGGTCATATTATGAAGCTCAAACCCAATTATATTTTTTCTGTAAATAAAACAAACAAACACATTAAAACCATTGTAAAGAGAAACAGAAAGGGTACTACTTCACGGATGAGTTGAGAGCAGCAGATTCCAAAGAAATAAAGTTGGCAGACCTCCTTAATGATTGGCATTACTTTCAAATGTAAGGGTCTTCAAGCTTTGACAAGTTTGGTGCAATTAAAATATCCGTTTATAATGTAGTCTTTGAAAATAGTTTCTCCAATAAGAATTCTTAGACATTTAGTCCTATTAGTTCATGATTGTCGGGTGTAATGTCCACATGGTAAAGCAAGGTATAATGTCCACATTGTAAAGCGAGGTATAATGTCCACATGGTAAAGCGAGGAAGCATGAGTTCGACTCGTATTAAACTCTTTACTTCGAGATTTTTTTAACAAAGTCCTCCAAAGAATGTTCCAGACTCTACCCAACTCTATTCTTTGTATTTATAAATCATTCGAATGGAAAACTTTTGAAGCAACATGACTTATAGTAATTGTTTTTTTCACCTATTCTTGGTGCATGTTTTTAAGGCGATCTTTATGTATATTGTTATAATTATTCAAAATCTATGACAACTCAAATAATATCGCTATAATCAAATAGAATGCTTAAATGTTACAATCACGAAATATTACAACGACTATTTTCAACCAGTGGATTAACTGGTTCAATAGGCAAACGTAGATTTCTAGAATGATCAATGTTCCATTGCAAATAAAGATGGAATAAGAATAAATGAAACTTGCAGGTATTTTAGTTTGTAATAATATTGGCTACAAATACAATAGTACAGCAGGCCAGCAAAACTACAAATATTTTAAAAGTTCTACACAAAAGACTGTCACAGAGTCGTATGCAACGCCTTTTAAAAACTCTCTCATTGGTTTGTTGATATTCTTTAAAAACATCGCTGCCAGACGACGGTAAAGTTGAATTTCGCTTTGTTCTTCGTCATTGCATTGACTAATCCTGTTCATTGTGTAATTGTGTTCTCTGAGAAAGTGATCAGCTTGTCAACATTAAGGTGGTGACCGCCATTAGACTGCTCAAAATCGTGATATTATCCCTCCTCTGAATTGTTTCTTCATGGCAGACTGACCTATACACTTGAATTGTTTCTTCATGGCAGACTGACCTATACACTTTAATTGTTTCTTCATGGCGGACTGACCTATACACTTGAATTGTTTCTTCATGGCAGACTGACCTATACACTTGAATTGTTTCTTCATGGCAGACTAACCTATACACTTGAATTGTTTCTTCATGGCAGACTGACCTATACACTTGAATTGTTTCTTCATGGCAGACTAACCTATACACTTGAATTGTTTCTTCATGGCAGACTGACCTATACACTTGAACTGTTTCTTCATGGCAGACTGACCTATACACTTGAATTGTTTCTTCATGACAGACTGACCTATACACTTGAACTGTTTCTTCATGACAGACTGACCTATACACTTGAACTGTTTCTTCATGGCAGACTGACCTATACACTTGAACTGTTTCTTCATGGCAGACTGACCTATACACTTGAATTGTTTCTTCATGACTGACTGACCTATACACTTGAACTGTTTCTTCATGACAGACTGACCTATACACTTGAACTGTTTCTTCATGGCAGACTGACCTATAC
Organism: Biomphalaria sudanica; assembly: GCA_036873155.1. NCBI lineage: Eukaryota > Metazoa > Mollusca > Gastropoda > Planorbidae > Biomphalaria > Biomphalaria sudanica. The sequence continues at coordinate 7,598 of JAZGLO010000745.1, read as the reverse complement.
ACTTGAACTGTTTCTTCATGGCAGACTAACCTATACACTTGAATTGTTTCTTCATGACAGACTGACCTATACACTTGAACTGTTTCTTCATGGGAGACTGACCTATAAACTTGAATTGTTTCTTCATGGCAGACTGACCTATACACTTGAATTGTTTCTTCATCGCAGACTGACCTATACACTTGAATTGTTTCTTCATGGGAGACTGACCTATACACTTGAATTGTTTCTTCATGGCAGACTGACCTATACACTTGAACTGTTTCTTCATGGGAGACTGACCTATAAACTTGAATTGTTTCTTCATGGGAGACTGACCTATACACTTGAATTGTTTCTTCATGGGAGACTGACCCATACACTTGAATTGTTTCTTCATGGGAGACTGACCTATACACTTGAATTGTTTCTTCATGGGAGACTGACCTATACACTTGAATTGTTTCTTCATGGGAGACTGACCTATACACTTGAATTGTTTCTTCATGGGAGACTGACCTATACACTTGAATTGTTTCTTCATGGGAGACTGACCTATACACTTGAATTGTTTCTTCATGGGAGACTGACCTATACACTTGAACTGTTTCTTCATGGCAGACTGACCTATACACTTGAATTGTTTCTTCATGGGAGACTGACCTATAAACTTGAATTGTTTCTTCATGGGAGACTGACCTATACACTTGAATTGTTTCTTCATGGGAGACTGACCTATACACTTGAATTGTTTCTTCATGGCAGACTGACCTATACACTTGAATTGTTTCTTCATGGCAGACTAACCTATACACTTGAATTGTTTCTTCATGGCAGACTGACCTATACACTTGAACTGTTTCTTCATGGCAGACTGACCTATACACTTGAATTGTTTCTTCATGACAGACTGACCTATACACTTGAACTGTTTCTTCATGACAGACTGACCTATACACTTGAACTGTTTCTTCATGGCAGACTGACCTATACACTTGAACTGTTTCTTCATGGCAGACTGACCTATACACTTGAATTGTTTCTTCATGACAGACTGACCTATACACTTGAACTGTTTCTTCATGACAGACTGACCTATACACTTGAACTGTTTCTTCATGGCAGACTGACCTATACACTTGAACTGTTTCTTCATGGCAGACTAACCTATACACTTGAATTGTTTCTTCATGACAGACTGACCTATACACTTGAACTGTTTCTTCATGGGAGACTGACCTATAAACTTGAATTGTTTCTTCATGGCAGACTGACCTATACACTTGAATTGTTTCTTCATCGCAGACTGACCTATACACTTGAATTGTTTCTTCATGGCAGACTGACCTATACACTTGAATTGTTTCTTCATGGCAGACTGACCTATACACTTGAACTGTTTCTTCATGGGAGACTGACCTATAAACTTGAATTGTTTCTTCATGGGAGACTGACCTATACACTTGAATTGTTTCTTCATGGGAGACTGACCTATACACTTGAATTGTTTCTTCATGGGAGACTGACCTATACACTTGAATTGTTTCTTCATGGGAGACTGACCTATACACTTGAATTGTTTCTTCATGGGAGACTGACCTATACACTTGAATTGTTTCTTCATGGGAGACTGACCTATACACTTGAATTGTTTCTTCATGGGAGACTGACCTATACACTTGAATTGTTTCTTCCTGGGAGACTGACCTATACACTTGAACTGTTTCTTCATGGCAGACTGACCTATACACTTGAATTGTTTCTTCATGGGAGACTGACCTATAAACTTGAATTGTTTCTTCATGGGAGACTGACCTATACACTTGAATTGTTTCTTCATGGGAGACTGACCTATACACTTGAATTGTTTCTTCATGGCAGACTTACCTAAACACTTGAATTGTTTCTTCATGGCAGACTGACCTATACACTTGAATTGGTTCTTAGGCCTGAGATTAACCCTATGTATTAGCAAGGTGAGGAATACGATCAGCTTGTCTGATGCTATTACGCCGACCAGCCCACCATAAAAGATGATTTTGATGATGTACGGATGTCCCCCAGAATTGTGAAGTGCTTTATTCAGCGTAGTTGTCGTACATAAAGAGTGCCGAACCAAACACAATGCTGAGAAAAGAAGCAGCTGATGACATACAACCAAACCTACCCTTGCTACATAGGCGGCCGGCCTTTCAAACCAAGGATTGGACTTTACAGTCAGGACTTCACAGTCATCTTTTTTCAAAGGAAATGAGAAATATGCTCATCTTCGATCACAAAGAAGGAGCTATACAGTTGTCGTACAATTATATGATAAATATCAATATATCAATATATCTAATGTATAAAGAACGTGCTCTGTTGTGTCGCGCTATTTTGTCGACGCTGTTTTGTCGTCCGTTATTGTGTCAAGAAAAACTCTTGTTCCACTCAAACACAGATATTAAAAAAAAAAAGGAATATTGAATTCTTGAGACTAAGATATCTAATTTTTTGTTCACCTTCCAAAGTTTCTGGCATCCTCCACAGTGTCTGGTAACTTTTGGTTGGCAGTCTCAGGAAGTAACAGGGCAAGTAGTCCAGCAAATATACTGGCTCCACCAAATATAAGTAGAGGTAACACTACAGCCATGTCTCCAGAGATCACGTGACCCTGAAATCAAATATCAGTAACACTACAGCCATGTCTCCAGAGATCACGTGACCCTGAAATCAAATATCAGTAACACTACAGCCTTGTCTGCAGAGATCACGTGACTCTGGTGATGGTGCAGGTAAAAACGCTGATGATGATATTATGATGCAGTTCACAACTCATCTAATTTCCTAAACGAGCAACTTACAATGTCAGCGATGTAAGGGGCAAAAACTCCCCCAATGTTGGCTACGAGTGAGCTCGTACCAAGCCCTGAGTTTCTCATCACAGTGGGGAATAACTCCACGGTGTAGATGTAGATCACAGCAAAAGCCGCTGAAGCGCCAAACTTTCCAATTAGGCCCAGCACTAGAGTCAGCCAGGACAGATCTACAACAGAATACAATACCTTTAAAATAGTATTTATTTATTCGTGTACTACATCACCTTCAATATCTCACAAATTATCGTTACAATTACAACTTTAAAAGCCTATCTTGACAGTCACAGGTGGTAGATTCCATAAATTAGAATTCAAAAGTTTTAGCCCAAGAGCTGAAGTAGAGAAAGCTGTGTCCTTTCTGTTATTGATCACAATGAAATAGCAATGTGTGTACTTTCGACTTGTGTTCACTATGAACTAGAAAGCTGTGTGTATCAATTTGCCCATCTTTCCAAACATTTCGTTTTAGTGAATTGACTGTTTAGTCATTCCTTCCACACCAAATATTTGTGTTTAGTCATTCCTTCCACACCAAATATTTGTGTTTAGTCATTCCTTCCACACCAAATATTTGTGTTTAGTCATTCCTTCCACACCAAATATTTGTGTTTAGTCATTCCTTCCACACCAAATATTTGTGTTTAGTCATTCCTTCCACACCAAATATTTGTGTTTAGTCATTCCTTCCACACCAGCTTAGATCACTGTCCAGACAAACGCTTTACACTCCTTAAGTTAGTGGGCTCAATTCTTTACATTCACGAGGTATATATGATTAGGCTCAATTCATTCACAAGGTATATATGATTAGGCTCAATTCATTCACAAGGTATATATGATTAGGCTCAATTCATTCACAAGGTATATATGATTAGGCTCAATACATTCACAAGGTATATATGATTAGGCTCAATACATTCACAAGGTATATATGATTAGGCTCAATACATTCACAAGGTATATATGATTAGGCTCAATTCATTCACAAGGTATATAAGATTAGGCTCAATTCATTCACAAGGTATATATGATTAGGCTCAATACATTCACAAGGTATATATGATTAGGCTCAATACATTCACGAGGTATATATGATTAGGCTCAATACATTCACAAGGTATATACGATTAGGCTCAATACATTCACGAGGTATATATGATTAGGCTCAATACATTCACGAGGTATATATGATTAGGCTCAATACATTCACAAGGTATATATGATTAGGCTCAATACATTCACAAGGTATATATGATTAGGCTCAATACATTCACAAGGTATATATGATTAGGCTAAATACATTCACAAGGTATATATGATTAGGCTCAATACATTCACAAGGTATATATGATTAGGCTCAATACATTCACAAGGTATATATGATTAGGCTCAATACATTCACAAGGTATATATGATTAGGCTCAATACATTCACAAGGTATATATGATTAGGCTCAATACATTCACAAGGTATATATGATTAGGCTCAATACATTCACAAGGTATATATGATTAGGCTCAATACATTCACAAGGTATATATGATTAGGCTCAATACATTCACAAGGTATATATGATTAGGCTCAATACATTCACAAGGTATATATGATTAGGCTCAATACATTCACAAGGTATATATGATTAGGCTCAATACATTCACAAGGTATATATGTATAGGCTCAATACATTCACAAGGTATATATGATTAGGCTCAATACATTCACAAGGTATATATGATTAGGCTCAATACATTCACAAGGTATATATGATTAGGCTCAATACATTCACAAGGTATATATGATTAGGCTCAATTCATTCACAAGGTATATAAGATTAGGCTCAATTCATTCACAAGGTATATATGATTAGGCTCAATTCATTCACAAGGTATATATGATTAGGCTCAATACATTCACAAGGTATATATGATTAGGCTCAATACATTCACAAGGTAAATATGATTAGGCTCAATACATTCACAAGGTATATATGATTAGGCTCAATACATTCACAAGGTATATATGATTAGGCTTAATTCTAGACTATTCTTCCAATCACCTAGGCTAACGTAAATTAACATTTGAAACGATCATTTAATATTCTTAAAAATGATTTCTTTAGATACTAAGTCTAGATTATCACCTGTATTAAATAGTACAGGATACAGCGTACTCACACAGGCTACGCCAGCCGTCAACATAAAGAAGCATTGCAACAACTTCCTGCCAGCTTTGTCCAGGAATATCAAACATGAAGCATAAGAGACAACTTCCACCAGGCCAGACAAGAAGAAATTAAGGTACAAATCTCCAGACAGATTTCCAACATTCAAATTAAGCCCGTAGAAAACTAAGCTGGCAACTAGCCTGGTGAAGAGTTGAAAACAAATTATTTTTATTAATAAAGTCTACACGCCATAAAAAACAAACATTTTTCTTCTTTTTTTTTTATATACATTGTTTCATCTTTTGCAGAAAATAAGCATAAGTAAACTGGTCTACCAGAAAAAATGTATCTCATTTAGCACCTGTAAAAATATGCTTACATCCTATATATCTGTGCATATTCAAATAATTACCAATACAGTGTATTTTGTTCCCAATATAAGCTCAGTAATAATTATAGAGTATATCCTAAAGCCATTTAGTCAGTCAGTGCCTAATCAAATAAATAGTCACGAGTGGTGATACACATCTAATTGAACATTCAAGATAGATTGAGATATTCTAGAGTCCAGTATGAGTTGGGTGTCGGTTGGATTTTGTTTACGTTAGGAATATATGTAGCCAATATAAGTAGCGTGAACACGAGCTTCTTTGTAATAGTAAACTTAGGGACTGTATATCTAAAGGTTATAATCATATTGTACATCTAAACTACACCAAAAACTAGGATAACAATAACCACATCTCATATCACATCATGGCGTAGCCACATCAAGGGGCGTAACTATAGGATCTTTTTTTTTTTCTTTTTTTCTGAACGCATCTCCCCCCCCCCCTTTTTTTTTCCCCTAGTTTCCCAAGAGATAGTTCGATAGATAAAATACTTTTACCAGTTCACAAATATAACTATACAGCGTATAATTAATCTACAGTTTGTCATCATATGCCAGACTTTTTCATTGTTGGCCTCCGATTCTATATTCTTTAAATTGGCCGCATCGTCCGACAATACCACTTGGTTTATTTTAGCAGCGACTTGTAAGATTTCAGAGGCTTCCTTGAGTCTATTTTTACTGACCAGCCATCTCGAAGATTCATTCAGTAACCTAGACAATACAAAACTCAAACAAGTATTACAAATAAAAAGAAATATCAATTTCTAATTTATGTTCAAATAGCCAACTTCACAAAAATTCATATTTTATTTGACATTTTTGGAAAATGCAAATTGGCCATATCGAACCCACTACATTCCCGTTATCAACGCGATGCCCTGTCAACTTTGCTAACCCCCAATAGATCTACTACAATGCAATTTTAGCTTGTTACATCAATTTTTTTAAATTTTCAAATCGTTCCATTATATTAATAAATATAAAACATCTTCACACTATGTGTACTTCCTCTCCTAATAAATATAAAACATCTTCACACTATGTGTACTTCCTCTTCTAATAAATATAAAACTTCTTCACACTATGTGTACTTCCTCTCCTAATAAATATAAAACTTCTTCACACAATGTGTACTTCCTCTCCTAATAAATATAAAACATCTTCACACTATGTGTACTTCCTCTCCTAATAAATATAAAACATCTTCACACTATGTGTACTTCCTCTCCTAATAAATATAAAACATCTTCACACTATGTGTACTTCGTCTCCTAATAAATATAAAACTTCTTCACACTATGTGTACTTTTTTTCCATAATGATCAATAAAGCAGTATTAGTCTTAGTCTGGGCCGGCCTTAGGGCACTGCAACCTATGCGGCCGCAAAGGGCCCGCACTTTCATAGGACCCGTGCTAACTCTAGTTGTCAATTATTAAATTGAACCATTTTAACCTATACGATTATGGTTTCCCGTGGCCTCCTGATTTTCCAGGAGCTCCTGGAAATCTCCTGAAATTGCAAAGTATACAAAAAGAGTCATGAAATCTCCTGAAATTATTAAAATATCCTGAAAACTCATAACAATGTCATGAAAAATTGACAAAATTGTCATTCTGGGCTGTCATTCAATATGGAAAACGCCAATCCTACTCGCGATTAAAAGAATAGTGTACTGAATATTTTCTTTAATAAAAATAATAGGGCGAATATTAAACAAAACAGTAAGTTCCAATCTTATGGTTCCAATACTTAATTTACTGTAATAGTCCCTGGCATATTAATATAGATCTAAATCTATCTCGATCTCTTAAAAAAAATTTAAAGCCATATTTTGCTAGTCGATAGTAAATCTAAAAGATAGATCTGAATGTTTATCGGCTTTTTGTTTGAAAAAATACTTTCTATTGTAGATGGCTCGTAAATTTAATTTGATTGTGATTTTGCACTTAGTAAAATATGTATAAATGCAAAGACGAATTTATTTTCAAACAAAAAAATCTTAATTTTCACTTATTATCCTTATCCCTACCCAGACTAGGCCCCGAGCAATCCGTTTCGTATCCTAACCCTAGCAACTCGCATCTTCGTGGAAACTGGGTGGGCTCAAAATCCTAAACACGGATCTCGAAAACGGCTGTAACGATTTTCTTAGAAATTTGACAGTTGCTGTATCGTTGGGAAAAAAATTGGGAAAACTTTAG
>JAZGLO010000744.1:0-86318 GCA_036873155.1 Biomphalaria sudanica | reverse complement strand
ATTTGGGTTTTCCCAAGTTTGCACGAAGAGATCTAATCAAATGCCATAAGTTTCACCGAACTTTTCCCAGAGTCCAATGCCTTTGCTAATTAATATCTTTCTTGCCGAGTCTTGGTGGAACAATCTCTAAAGCACATGCCATCATAGATTGTGGGTCGTTTACCTGAGGTTGAATCTATTAGCACTTTCTATTGTTATGTCTTGGAATCCCACGTATCACTTCTAAGATCGCCAAAATTGCTTTGGGCCCCCCTAAGAATTTAACTGTAGACTAAGTGGAATTCCTTTATATTTAACATGTACGCACCAAGGGGACCAGATTAAATGAGATAAATATAAGCTGGGAGTTCATTGTAAACAAACATGATTTAGAGAGAAAAAAAAAACAAAAGGTGAACTGACTTTCTTTATAGCTAACAATAATAATAACAATAAAGCTTGTTTTCGAGTCCGAAGATTAAGGGATGCAGTATTTCCCGTGGATACGCAGCCCCAGCTGTGACCTACATATTTTGCCACATCCGGGGCAAGCAAAACCATTGTCCGCCGGTGGTCGAATAACATTTTCTTTGCGTCGTCTGCGTCTGTCCTCGGCAGTGGATTTTCTTTTGGTCTCAAATGTGTATTCCGCGGCCTTTGTGAGTGACCTCCAGCTGTTTCGTTCTGAAGCCGCATATGCAGCCAGGTGCTCACTTGTATGTCAGCTAAGGCAATCTGGCGCCAAAGCTGGTCTTTAGCTAAAATGACTAACTATTTGTGCTTTTAAAGCTTTGTAAAGCTCATCTGTTTCTATGACCGACAGTTGACGAGGGTGACATGTGATCACCACAACGGCCAACCTTCTTTGCTTTCGCCTACTGATATCAGATACTCGTAAAAGCTGATTAGATGTCCTAACAAATCCTTGAGCTTAAAATTAATCTTCATAGAGATTGTCGTTTTGCATCTTTCAAATGATCCTTTAGAAATGATCAGAACATCCAGGCCCCAACCTACTGCAGAACGGCAGGGGGGTTTCAACGCATAGGATTGGAACTCGTTACCTGTAAGTTGAGAAGGCAAACGCTTTACCACTCGACAACCACCATTTCTAAATTTTAAAATGTTCCTGAAATTAAAATTATTATTTTTTTTGTCTGTCGTGCTTTCTCTTTCAACTAATAAAGCACAATAGAAATGAAATAAAATCCATTTATTTTAACTTTGGATGGTTATATGATCAAACAGAATCGATTATCCACTTAATCGAGAGGCTAAGAACGCTTGAACTTGGCTTGGCTACCTATGAAGGGGGCTGGAGTTTCGACACCCGACTCGAGCAGAGTTGTGTTTGCTGAGCGCCTAAAGGCAGCACGGAAAACCTTCTCCCAGATACCCCCCCCCCCCAACTGGTCCACAAATGAGATGGACCATAGCGCTCTAAACATGCTATAAGCATGAAAGTAGCGCTATATAAAAGCTATAATTTATTTATTAATTAATTGCTTAGCCTTAAAACAGCAATAACCAGAAATCAGATCTTGATTTAAATGTCCACTTTCTCCAGTTTCTTGATGGTCTTCCTGCTCAGGAAATACACGTAAGATGCACATAAATTATTGTAACATGCTTTTAAATGATTGTAACATGCACACACATAATTGTAAGATACTCATAAATGTTATCCCCCTCAGGATAGTTAAATGTCTTATCTTTAATAAAGGGGGTTAACTTTCCAAAGAAGTCCGCAGACGTTCAAACCTAAACTAGCGCCAAATCAGCAATAAAAGGTACATACAGTGTGTAGATTAAATCGTGGTGTGTGCTTGTGAGTGTGTGTGCGTGTGTGTGTGCGTCCCTCTGTTTGTGCTAATTGCTTTTGTAAGAACATTAGGTTACAATAATTTAACTCATCGAAATTAGAAATTGCAGATGGATCATTTCCTAGAAAAAGGTTAACCTGCATTGTCTTCCCCTCTCACTATTAGAAGGTTCAAACAGGCAGTAGGCAAAATGTCAGAAGTAGTGTTCATGGGTTAGGAAGTAGTGGTCAGGGTTAGGAAGTAGTGGTCAGGGTTAGGGTTCAGAAGTAGGGTTAGTCTATTCTATCTTCACCCCAATGAGAGCTTCCATAACTTTGATTATATCATTTGTCTGGTCTGAAAAGACCTTGGAGGCATCGATTGAATGCAAAGAGATTTAAATAAATCTGACACTCTCAGGTTATGATAATTCTACGTTCGATAACTTATGCATAATAATTCGGATTTCCACATATGCATATTTTAAAAAAATGGTTTGTTTAAAATACAAAAATTGATGGAACGTCATCTCTGCTCACAAATTAAAGTCACTTTGAAAGACGTGTACAATAGCTAGTTTATAAGAAAGCGGTCTTGCAAAGAGGAAAAGATTTATATTTATTCTCAAGCAATTGGTTTAGGCATCGACTCCAAACCAAGATTTTGTATAAAAGGAAGAGAATTCAACTTTTTACATTATTTGTATATTCACATTGCCCGATATATTCTATCCGAATATTCTTTCTTAACATGATACTTAAAACAACACGGATGGCTGGTCGTGCGGTATGCGCGGTGGACTGTCGTTCAGTTGTCTCTATGTTCCCGGGTTCATACCCAGCCCATCTTCCATCTCCCATCGTCCTGCGGGAGGTTCACTCTGAAGGAACATTCCTAACATATAAAACGAAGAAACACGCGTCTTTAGTCTTCTCTAGCTTATTACATGTAACATTCCTTTATAAAAGCCTGATATTTTTGTTCACAAGACTCTACATGGACGTAAAATGTTGGATTCATCTATTTGCATTATTAGGAATGAGGTGGCCAGAAAAGAGAACTACTATCCATTTGTGGGAGAGAACTAGACAAAGCCCATACCCCAAGACATCACAAAACGAAAATGGAGCTGGATAGGACACACCCTGCGAAAACCAGCTACCAATGCTGCAAGGCAGGCACTTGACTGGAACCCACAAGGAAAGAGGAAAGTGGGCAGACCCAAGCAAACCTGGAAGAGGTCAGTCATCAGTGAAGCTGAGGGTACTGGAATGACATGAGAGCAGATGAAGAAAGCTGCTCAGAACCGAGTTCGGTGGAGAGGTGTGTTTGTGGCCCTATGCTCCTCAGGGAGTTCACAGAATTAACAACACATGACATTTGCATTATTTACAAAAACTTTTTTTTTTCTGTCTGTCTTTGTTCTGGTCGACAGAGGTTCTCAAACTTTATTTTATTTTTGATTTATGCAATTAAAATTGCATGGCACTCCAAAATTTATGTCGCATAAAGAATTAGTACGTATACATTAAATATACTGTTACTTTAGTCTGCAATGAAAAAAAAAAGGGTTGCGGGTGTCTAAGAAGGATTCCTTATTGGCTACTGTAACCTAGCCTGTATTGAACCAGTGGATGTGCTTGTACAGCTAGTTCGGCCAATCAGCTTCCAGAAAGTTTGGCGATGACGTATTACGTTGTTTTTTCCCAATAGGCTTCTGTGCATAGACATCGTGCTGCCGTGGAAAAATCAGTGTCACCGTGTTTAAAAAAAAAATAAAAAAATAAAACGCGGGAGTATTTTTTTTTATATTAATTTTTTTGAAAATCCGTAGTCTAGCCCTTCCGCAAAAGTCGGGTCTGCGAAAGTGTATGGACCATTGTAGCTCTTATAGGACACTTTGTTCATATAGAACGTCCAATTGGCTTCAAAGGCCGCCCCTGGTCACGTGTTCTCCATGCGGGCGGAAAAGGAAACAGTGTTTCATATTCTTTTTGACTGTCCCAGATCTGCTGATTCTGGTCCTTGAGGTCTGGGAATCAACATGCTCTTGACTTGTCTGATCACATACGCCAGTGGTTCTCAAATTGTGGTCCGAGGCTAAACACAGGGTTCGCAGAAAGATTAAAATTATATACAATTAAAATAACTTAATAAGCCAGTTTATCCAATTGGAATATTTTAATATCAATAATCAGATCGCCACTCGCCAGAGCCGTAGAGAGGGGGGGGCACGATGGGGAGCGCCACACACACAGAGGCGCCTATATATGTTCATGGTAAATGGGGTAGGGGGCGACAATAAAGTACATTGCCCCGGGCGAACGTTTTGCTCACTACGCCTCTGCCACTCACTACTGTTTAATATGTCTATTACGTACTATTCTCTTAAGACCTAACCCAAAGATTTGAAGACATTCTTCATCCCGATCCCTTAAGCTCTCGAGCAAGCGCAGTTCCCAATCCATAAAAATACAAGAGCAGCTTTAAGAAATATCCACAATCGAGGAACTTAAACCTATGTCTGAACAAAGATATCACTCAATCTGGTTACAAAAACAGATTCCGAAACACTGAACCATAGCTTTCAAATATCAAAATACAACCTAACAAAATACTAAGAAAGACAATGGCACATTTCTTATTCCATAACATGTAATACTATTCCATATATTAGTATTTCCAATGTTGTATGCTATGTTATATTACTATTTCCTATGTTATATGCTATGTTATATTACTATTTCCTATGTTATATGCTATGCTATTCCAAATTGCATTACTTCAGGAACAAAAGTCAGATTATTTGCAGACGATTGCATAATATATAGAACAATAAAAACAACACAAGACACAGATATTTTACAAAGAAAATTAGATGAATTACAGAAATGGGAATGAAATTGGAGCATGTCTTTCGACCCAGAAAAATGTCAGTTGTTAAGAGTAACAAAAAAACTGAAACAAATTAATTCCACTTATCTTATTCATGGCAAACCAGTAACACAGACTAAAAACTCAAAATACCTAGGTGTTATAATAAATGAAAAACTGTCATGGAATCCACATATTGATGAAACTATAAAAAAAATCAAACAAAGCATTAGGATATATTAAAAGAAATTTCTATAAATCAAATAAGAATATAAAACTAAAATGTTATTTAACCTTGGTTAGGCCAATAATAGAATATGCATCATCCGTTTGGGACCCCCTCAACTCAAGAAAACATTAAGAAACTGGAACAGACACAAAATAGATCAGTGAGATTCATAACAAATGAATATTCACATTTGACTAGAGTAACACCTAACTAAATTAAAGTTACAAACGGAAGAACTTATAAATCACTAAATTTAGAAAGCCTTCAGGACAGAAGACTCAAAAGTAAAGTAGCAATTATACATAAAACACTGAACCATAATCTTCAAATACAAAAACAAAATTTAATAAAATACTCTGAAAGACACAAAGATAAAGGCACATTCCTCATCCCATATGCTAGGACAAATTTGTACAAATACTCCTTTTTCCCTAGTGCTATTAGAGCATGGAATAGGTTGCCTGAGCTAGCCAGGAAAACCAGTGACTTGGCAGAATTTAAGTCATTGGTTAATATGCATGACTAAATGCATGACGCGTAGGACGTAATCATCTTCTTTTTTGAAGTAACGTCTGTATTATATAAGATAAGAAGAAGAAGATAAGTTATATTACTATTTCCTATGTTATATGCTATGAGGAATTCCATTGAGTGCTACTCCTTACCTAATGAATCAACCAGGAAAATTAATGACATAGTAGAATTTAAATGTCTTATTAACATGCACTCCTAGATTAACGCATGGACACTCGTAGGACGTATAAATCTTTTTTTTTTGAACGAGCAGTTTAACAAATAAAAGAATGATATAATGAAGTGACGTTTTGTTTCAACGGCCTGGCTTCACCTTCGCGTACCCCTTGAATCGGTGGGGCACCACACAATCTGTCAACCATCTTTCTCCTGGCTGAATACATTTAATTCGTTTTATTTTTGCAGTGATGAAATGAAAACCACATTGTGCACCCCCCAACTCTTCCTTCTCACTAACTCTAAGTTTAAAGTGAAAATGTGAATCTCCTAATTAAACATTTTACCTGGTTAAACCTGGTTTACAGTGAAACAACTGCTGGTGAATCGGTTGGCGTTGAACAGGTTGATGAGAATGAAACGGTTGAACATATTTTCTCCTATTGTCGTCTGCGGTGGGCACCTGGTTGTTGTGCCTGTTTCTCTCGATAACAAGTACATTCTACATTGGCTGCAACATAAAGAATACGATATTCCAATTCTGAAGAGACAATGTATATATGCAACAGTGGCGTAGCTAGGAATTTGCCATCATTTGGGGGCCTAGGGGTGGGGGGCTTGACCCATTTGGGGCCACTGCGTGTTGCGTAATATTTAATTTTTAATGCAAAAAACGCTCATTTGAGTGATTTTCAAATTCTCCCCTCTCTCCCCCACCTTAGCTACGCCACTGATATACAAGTATTTTCCCAGTATGTACATACATTTTGTGACAGATTACATTAGACGAGGATCTCTGAGTGGACAGTTCTTTTTCTCACATCCTCTCTCTCTCTCTTTCTCCCCCTATTAGATCTAGGCTTTAATAACTGAACATTACGCGATGTGCAACGCCTCCTTCTCGGCCAAGGTCACGACCATTGTTGTGGTTGACCTTTTGTCACCATGTAATATATTTACATTCACAATGACACATCCTGGCCAGTTGAATCTGGGACAATATCCTGGCCAGTTGAATCTGGGACAATATCCTGGCCAGTTGAATCTGGGACAATATCCTGGCCAGCTGAATCTGGGACAATATCCTGGCCAGTTGAATCTGGGACAATATCCTGGCCAGCTGAATCTGGGACAATATCCTGGCCAGTTGAATCTGGGACAATATCCTGGCCAGTTGAATCTGGGACAATATCCTGGCCAGTTGAATCTGGGACAATATCCTGGCCAGTTGAATCTGGGACAATATCCTGGCCAGTTGAATCTGGGACAATATCCTGGCCAGTTGAATCTGGGACAATATCCTGGCCAGTTGAATCTGGGACAATATCCTGGCCAGTTGAATCTGGGACAATATCCTGGCCAGTTGAATCTGGGACAATATCCTGGCCAGCTGAATCTGGGACAATATCCTGGCCAGTTGAATCTGGGACAATATCCTGGCCAGCTGAATCTGGGACAATATCCTGGCCAGTTGAATCTGGGACAATATCCTGGCCAGTTGAATCTGGGACAATATCCTGGCCAGTTGAATCTGGGACAATATCCTGGCCAGTTGAATCTGGGACAATATCCTGGCCAGTTGAATCTGGGACAATATCCTGGCCAGTTGAATCTGGGACAATATCCTGGCCAGTTGAATCTGGGACAATATCCTGGCCAGTTGAATCTGGGACAATATCCTGGCCAGTTGAATCTGGGACAATATCCTGGCCAGCTGAATCTGGGACAATATCCTGGCCAGTTGAATCTGGGACAATATCCTGGCCAGTTGAATCTGGGACAATATCCTGGCCAGTTGAATCTGGGACAATATCCTGGCCAGTTGAATCTGGGACAATATCCTGGCCAGCTGAATCTGGGACAATATCCTGGCCAGTTGAATCTGGGACACTATCCTGGCAGTTGGCATCACACATCAAAAGCATTAGTTTGGACATGATCCTGTTTTTCTTCAATTGTCTTCTATTAGCTCACACTTTTTCTTTGTAGTCAAAAACAAAAGTCCAAAAAATAATAGAATCATGTCTTATGACAACTTTTTATTATCCAGTCGAGGTGAAAGTTCGCGCATGAAGTCTTGCACAATTTTATAACAATTCCGAAAGATCACTGCATTCCATAACCCCCCCCCCCCCTTTAAACGGAAGAACTTAGAAATTAGATCTTGCAGGGTTATTAAATGCAAAAAAAAAAAAAAAAAAAAAAATCATAGAACTTTAACAAAAAAAAAACAAAAAACAACAACATTGCTCAGCAACACCTCCTTTACTACACCGGATACACCAAAAAAAACTTGCCATTTATGAATTTGGCCCCATGTATGAAAATATCCAATAGTGCCCTTCAATCAAAACTTCACTAGTTTTCAGTACCAATACACCAGTTCGTTTTGCTTATATTGTGTTCAGCGTCATTGAGGCTAGAGAGTATTGTGGAAAAATAAAATGTCGCAGAATTTAACCTGGGGATTTTACTTTGCGCAATCTCGTTAGTTTCTTGTATTTGATAGTCAGCAGTCTCATAAGTTCGCCGCTTGTCGCTCTCCAAGAGGTTACTGGACGTCTCTCTAGCTTGTCGCTCTCCAAGAGGTTACTGGACGTCTCTCTAGCTTGTCGCTCTCCAAGAGGTTACTGGACGTCTCTCTAGCTTGTCGCTCTCCAAAAGGTTACTGGACGTCTCTCTAGCTTGTCGCTCTCCAAGAGGTTACAGGACGTCTCTCTAGCTTGTCGCTCTCCAAGAGGTTACAGGACGTCTCTCTAGCTTGTCGCTCTCCAAGAGGTTACAGGACGTCTCTCTAGCTTGTCGCTCTCCAAGAGGTTACTGGACGTCTCTCTAGCTTGTCGCTCTCCAAGAGGTTACATGACGTCTCTCTAGCTTGTCGCTCTCCAAGAGGTTACTGGACGTCTCTCTAGCTAGTCGCTCTCCAAGAGGTTACAGATCGTCTCTCTAGCTTGTCGCTCTCCAAGAGGTTACTGGACGTCTCTCTAGCTTGTCGCTCTCCAAGAGGTTACAGGACGTCTCTCTAGCTTGTCGCTCTCCAAGAGGTGACAGGACGTCTCTCTAGCTTGTCGCTCTCCAAGAGGTTACAGGACGTCTCTCTAGCTTGTCGCATTCCCAGAGGTTACAGGACGTCTCTCTAGCTTGTCGCTCTCCAAGAGGTTACTGGACGTCTCTCTAGCTTGTCGCTCTTTAAGAGGTTACTGGACGTCTCTGCAGTCCAGGGCAACTTTTGTTACTGGTTCTACGTTAGCATTCGGCACCATTACATCAGAGCCGGCCTTAGAAACTTAGAGGCCCTAGAACTAGCTCCAGCTGGAATAACCTGCCCAGTGTGCAGCCGAACATTCCGGGCTCACATTGCTCTCACCAGCGACATGAGGAGGCACAAAACCCCAGTGCAAAGTCCTCAGCCCCCCCCCCCCCCCCCTGGATGACAAAGTGGTCATCATCGAACCTCGATGGACGAACTATAGTATAGAGGACCTAGGGCTAAGTCAATTCGGTGACACCAAAATGAAGTAGAAAAATAAACGATACAAAAAAAAACTAAAATTATGCAATTTATTTCAAACCTAGTTTACTCCAATAACTGGTGCTGCTTAGCCACGAGAAATCCTGCATTCCTCATTATTGTCCAGACTCGAAGACAAGCCTTATTATTAGTGTACTTCAACAATAACATCGAGGATAAGTTTCGCTATTTCTTCTCTAAAAAATTTTTTTTGGAGTCCTTTGCTAGGCCCCCCCCCCACCACCACCAATCGGAGTCTCTACGCAGCTGCCTAATTTGCCTATAACTAAGGACTGCCCTGATTACATTTTGACATATTTATAACCAAGTTTGTCAGCTGAGACGGAACTTTTAAGGGTAATAACTGTTGAGGTCACGTGCGAAGTATTAAAAACCAGATTAATTCAATGCTAATGCCTACAATAGGGCTCCACAGCCACATGAAGAAGTGCGCGAGATGAACCATAGTCGTTCTACGACTGAACGAGGCCAACAAAATGCCTACAAATTGAATTTCGGAAGGCAATGGATTAGTCATTGTCATCATATAATGTAGCACCATCTAACATCCCTGATATAGATAGGGCATGTAGGCCGAGAAATGAAAAGGTGAAAACTGTACAATCATGTAAAACTAATTAGCATGTACACTTAGTCACAAGTGAATTTGCAGAATAGCATGGCATCAACAAATTTAAAATTTCGGTCACCACATTCAATCCGCGGTAAAACATCTGACCTTGCCGCACTACTTTAGAATACACTCATAGGCAGACCAAAACCACTTGCTTTAACCCTTAAAACGCGTGTGGCAGTTTAGCCTCTAAACATCAGAATTGTAGTTCCATTTTGTATGCGCTTATTGCAAAACAGCTCAGCACCTTAAGGGTTAATCGAGCTATGGAACAGTCAGTAATATATATATGGTCTATAAAAGAAAACAAAAATCAATTCATTTTTAAATTTGGATTTCAAGCTAATATAAGCAATTTATAGTGGAAGATAATGCAACTTATCACTTAGTATCTAGTGTTTTTTAAAAATGTATTCTATCTTAATTAAATTATTGAACATAAGACCTTGTCTTTTTAATTATGTACAATTTATTTTCTAGATACCAGAGATATCGTCAATTGACTTTCGTCATTTTGGGTGCTGTCTGACGACCGTAAGGGTCACTTTTTTCGGGCCCTGAATTTAGGATTTTTTTTTAAGTAGGGAGTCTCAGAGGAGTGCAATATTTTAAGAAAGCTTAAATCAACTCACTCTGATACAATTCTTTTTCACGTTATTCCTCCCACCAACTAATTAGTGGTAATTTAAAAAAAAAATTTAATAGCTATTAAGTAGTGATGGATATTGCAATAAATATATATATAGGTTCTTCTCATTAGACCCCCTTAATTTTTTTTTTAAAGAAACTTTTATTTTAACATGCCATAGGCTATTAGAATACATTTTTAACGACTAGAGCTCATCTACTTTCGTTCAACGTAAGAAGGGCATCTCTAGATGCTCAGCACACCACTAGCAGACAGTCACGGTCCATTCAGAACAGCGCCGAAACAGTGTTACGAAAGCTGGTGGTAGCGATTTCCTCTCAAGTGTAAATGAGAATTAACGGAGTTCTGTCCAAAGTCAGAAGGAGACGCCCTCTTTGTTCCTGTAGAGGGAACTATTCTGATTCGAAGTTGAAAGAAGAAATTCTGCGGCAGAGGAGTTACGGGCACGATTGCCGCTGTGCTTTGTGAAAGTCGTATCGAGATAGACGAACTGCGGTGTAGGTTTCGAGATAGACGAACTGCGGTGTAGGTTTCAGGGTTAATTTGAATTAAAAGCTTTGATGAGTATGGTAAAGGTAGCTACTCTTGTTAAGTTTTCAATATAAAGCAATGTCCACAGTTTTGTGAAGTGGCTCATGAGAATGGCAATGTCTTCAATTCCGAAGATTAAGGATGAGTGCAGTGTTTCACATGACTACGCAAACACAGTAGCGACCTGCTTATTATCCCGCATCTCGTACAGACAAAGCCGTTGTCCGCTGGCGGTCTATTTAAGTTTTCTGTTCGTCTTCTGCGCCTGTCTTCAACAACGGCTTTTCTTTCGGTCTCAAATGTGTGTGCCGCGGCCTTTGTGAGAGCTCTCCAATTGTCAGGAGACCATCTGCTGCCAACTACTTTCCTCTATGCCAGTGTGGGCGAAATGGCGCCCGAGTTGAACTTTATTGATCTTACGGGGGGGGGGGGCACTTCTGTTACGCCGTTCTCTTTTGAGCTCACCAAAGAAGATCGCCTTTTGCATGCGGTTGTCTACCATGAGGGATTAGTCTCCGACCCAGCGCAGCTGTCGAGTGGTTATTGGTGCTTCTATATTGTCCACACCGGTCTCATGCAGAACATAGTGGTTCATAATTATGTAACACTTATAATTAACAGAAACAAACTTAATCTTGCTATATGTATAAAATAATTCCAATTACAAAATTCTATTGCGTTTACTATTTGATTCTTCTTGAACAAACTAATTGTTCTTTTAATAATCTAATTCTAACAGTTTGACTTGTTCCAGACCCTGCAGTTACGAATGGGACACCGTTTTTTCTCACTTTTCTAAAACACATCTTTGAAATGTTTGTCTTGGGCTTCATACATTGGCTGCCTTCAGTCGTAAGGCGACAAGGGTTCATCTCGTGAAGCATTTCTTATTGTAGCTGGAGAGGCTTTCTACCCATCATGCTTCACATATGAAAGTAGAACCTGACTGTGTGCTGAAGGGATCCAGTCATTTTCTTTACGGCTCGCTTCTCTTTGTCGGCTGAGATGATTGCTTCTTAATTGTGCACTGGTAGTCTTTGTATCACTTTCCTCCATATAGTATCTACCCAGGATCCCCGTGGCTTTCGCTTTCTTAAGTCTACAAATGCGAAAGCTACAAGAAAATTTCAAAGGTCAAACAGTGCCCTCTGTCCATTGTCTTCATTGATCTTATTAAAGCTTTTGGACATTGTCTGCAGAGATGGCCTCTTCCAAATACTGAACGACATAAGCTGCTTACAAGAACTATCGCGTAGAATTCTTTCCATGAAAACATGCTGGGCATAATACACTAAATGATTCTTGTTCAGAAAGCTTCTTATCTTATCTTATATAATACAGACGTTACTTCAAAAAAGAAGATGATTACGTCCTACGCGTCATGCATTTAGTCATGCATATTAACCAATGACTTAAATTCTGCCAAGTCACTGGTTTTTCTGGCTAGCTCAGGCAACCCATTCCATGCTCTAATAGCACTAGGGAAGAAGGAGTATTTGTACAAATTTGTCCTAGCATATGGGACGAGGAATGTGCCTTTATTTTTGTGTCTTTCAGAGTATTTTATTAAATTTTGTTTTTGTATTTGAAGATTATGGTTCAGTGTTTTATGTATAATTGCTACTTTACTTTTGAGTCTTCTGTCCTGAAGGCTTTCTAAATTTAGTGATTTTACTAATGGTGTTACCCTAGTCAAATGTGAATATTCGTTTGTTATGAATCTCACTGCTCTATTTTGTGTTTGTTCCAGTTTCTTAATGTTTTCTTGAGTTGAGGGGTCCCACACGGTGGATGCATATTCTATTATTGGCCTAACCAAGGTTAAATAACATTTTAGTTTTATGTTCTTATTTGATTTATAGAAATTTCTTTTAATAAACCCTAATGCTTTGTTGGATTTTTTTATAGTTTCATCAATATGTGGATTCCATGACAGTTTTTCATTTATTATAACACCTAGGTATTTTGAGTTTTTAGTCTGTGTTACTGGTTTGCCATGAATAAGATAAGTGGAATTAATTTGTTTAATTTTTTTTGTTACTCTTAACAACTGACATTTTTCTGGGTGGAAAGACATGCTCCAATTTGATTCCCATTTCTGTAATTCATCTAATTCTCTTTGTAAAATATCTGTGTCTTGTTTTGTTTTTATTGTTCTATATATTATGCAATCGTCTGCAAATAATCTGACTTTTGTTCCTGAACTAATGCAATTTGGTAAATCATTTATGTAAATTAAAAATAGTAGTGGACCCAAGACTGTTCCTTGAGGTACACCTGAGTTTACTGTTATTGGTGTTGATTTAGAGCCATTTATTATTACAGTTTGTTCTCTCCCTATCAGAAAATCTTTAATCCACAGATGCAGTGGACCGTTAATGCCGAAATATTTTAATTTTTTAAGCAAACTATGGTGGTGAACTTTGTCAAAAGCCTTGGAAAAATCTAGTAAGATAGCATCTATTTGTTCACTATTATCTAAACCTTTTGAGAAATCATCAATTAGTCCTATTAGTTGTGTTTCACATGATCTATATTTCCTAAAGCCATGTTGGTATGGGGTGAGGACATTATGTTTGTCTAAGTGGTTTATGATGTTGCTACATATTATGTGTTCTAGTATTTTACATGTGATGCTGGTAAGTGATACTGGTCTGTAGTTTCCTGGATCAGATTTTTCTCCTTTTTTAAATAGGGGGGTGACATTAGCTTCTTTCCAGTCCTTTGGT
Organism: Biomphalaria sudanica; assembly: GCA_036873155.1. Lineage (NCBI taxonomy): Eukaryota > Metazoa > Mollusca > Gastropoda > Planorbidae > Biomphalaria > Biomphalaria sudanica. The sequence continues at coordinate 72,690 of JAZGLO010000744.1, read as the reverse complement.
ACTCTGCCCTGGTTAAGCGATGCCTGAAAGAGTATTTTGAACACTGGGGCTAGCTCATTGCTTAGTTCTTTGAGTAATCTAGCTGGAATACCATCAGGTCCAGACGCTTTATTTGGTTTGGTGTTGGCTAATAGTTTTTTAATTCCATTTTCTTGTACTACTAAATCTTCTATGTTGTCTACTTGGTTCAAATTAAGAAATATGTCTTTGTCTCCTGGGGCTGAGAATGCTGATGCAAAGTATTTGTTTAGGATGTTTGCTTTAGTTTCATTATCATTATGTATTATGTTATGTTCATCTTTTAATGGCGCTATGCCTGTTGTTTCCATTTTCTTAGACTTAATGTATGACCATAGGTTTTTGTTGTTATCTTTAGATATTACATTGTTTATGTATTCACTCTGCAGCTGTCTGCTTACTTTTTGGGTTAGGTGTTTAATTTTTATATACTTTTTGTAAACTCTTTCTGCCTTGGTTTCTTTAAATTTTCTATATAGTTTTTCCTTCTGTTTACAAAGCTTCTTTAGTCTATTATTAAATCAGCATTTATTTATTTTGTTTGATGTGTATTTAGTTGGTATATGATTTTCTATAATGCTTTTAAGATGGTTTTTAATGAAATTCCAGAGGTCATCGACTGGTTGGTTAATGTCTTTTTCTAATAAGAATATTTGTTGAAAGTTTAATGCAGCTTGGTGTAGTTGTGTTAGGTTACATTTATTCCAGAGTAAGATTTTTCTTTTGGTTTTTGTATTGGCTACTGCTTTTATCTGACTGTGTATTTTTACAACGTACACATCGGAGTAAAGCAAGGATGTGTAGCTGCTTCAACGCTTTTATCTATTTGATGCTCTTCCGCCATTCCTTTGGCAGCAAATTAATGGGAAGCCTCTAATTTCAATCTAGATTTGAAAGTCAACTATTCAACAGCGCTATGTGAAAGGATTAATAATCTTGTTTCTCTTTAACGAAGCTCGACCCTGCCAGTGCCAGAGAATAAAAATTGATTCATTTCTATAATTATAATAATAATGAAAATAATGATAAAGCTACCCTTGAGCTTGCAATACTTGGACATGTCAGTCAAGCAAAAAGCCAAAACTATGCAAAACGTTTTCTATATCCCCTTGTTCGTCATTCAATTTCACCGAAGCGAAGCGGTCTCACTTGGTAGATGCTATAAAACACTTTAGGAAGGAGGATGACCTGTGTGTGCACGTTTTTCCTTTTGTTGGGTGATAAATGAGGTTGTATGTCTCAAATCACAACACGCCAATGGCATTTCTCGAAGCGTGTGACGAGATTATTCTACGGTAATATGGTCTGTCTTTGTCGCCGACATGTCCCATTTTATCCAATTGTATCCAACTAACATCTCTGTTCTTTCATGCCGTTGAATGTCGTGTGATATGATCTGTCCAAACGTCTAACGCTACCTCCTTGTAGTGTATACCTTATCGCAGTGATGCCCAAAATACGTCCCGCGGGCCACACCCGGCCCGCGAGGCTGCGACATGGTTCCTTTAACACTTGTGCGCTTATAAAATGGGACTCTGAATGTAGAATGTACCAGGGAAAGTGGAACGGATCTTTACATTTTTGTGAAGCATGATAATAAGCCAACATATTTCTTTTATAAAGAAAGAGTGGCTGTTTTTTTTTTCCAAAAAAAACACAAAAAAAAAAACACAAAACAAAAAAAAAAACAATATTAAACGTCATTATGAAACCAATATGGCGACTTTCTTGGTTTGAGCCCCAAATAAAAGATTACTACGCCCTGAAATTGGAGGATTTATGAGAATATTTACCAAAAAGAGACGAAATGGGTGGGTGGTAAATCTACAACGTTGGTGACATTCTAATGAAGCCTTAAAAAATATGCTTTACATTTCTCATTACTTAATGTAAGTACTAGATCCACGGGTTTCTTATGACTTTCATGTCAATTTCTTCTCGCTTTTGTATCTTTTTGGTCATGTGACCCGCCATACGAGTGTCGTAAATTAAAATGGCCCACAGGTGGAATTACGTAGGGCATCAACGTGTAGTCAAAAGTAGATGACTTGCTCTCTTTGTAATACGTCTAACGCTGCCTCCCTGTATTATTATTGACATGTGTGTTTATACACTATTCAGTTTGTTATTTTTATTTTAAAAAAAAAACAGGATTCAAGTTAAATATGTTTGTAACTTTATGGCTGCCTGGTCGTGCGGTTTGCGCGCTGGACTGTCGTTTATCGATGGTCGAGGGTTCAAATCCTGCCCGCTCCCTTCCCCCGTCGTCCTGCGGGAGGTTTGGACTTGGAAGTAAACTATCGTCAACTCTGAAGGAACATCCGAAACATGTAAAACATTTTACAACAAACACAATCTACTGTACACGTCTTCTAATGAGTTCGGAATAGATTTTTTTTTAAGCAAGATTAAAGGTTTAAAGCTTAAATGGTGTAATAAATATTGAACTGCGAGTCTGTTATTATTTCTGAATCTGAATTAACTCTGAATCGACTCTGAATCACTCTGAATCAACTCCGAATCGACTCTGAATCAACTCCGAATCGACTCTGAATCAAACGACGATTTTTCCGAAATGTTTTATTTATCGCCTACGCCTCCCTCATAGTCTCTACATACGTGATAATGCATATGATTACGTCACAACAGGGTTTCTGCGACATTAATTTTTTTGTCCGTAACTTAAACCCAATGACTTCCTCCTTTCCCCTCCCTGGAACACTCTAATGCTGTCACAATTAACTCTCGGCGTGTAGAAAGAATATTAAGAGAGGCTGTTGAATTTGATTGCGAACAGAAACCCTCGAGTATTGAAATGTAGGACTATTTCATAAGCCAGTGAAATGAAAGTAGGTCAGCAATAAATGTTGTCGTAAACGAATAAAACGAATTTGCAGGAGCGTTAGAAAATGTTATTCAGAAAAATTCTTGTGACTTGAAACATCACTGAATTCTCATGCCTTTAGTTTTTGTGAGATTTATTCAATGGATCATTCACTCGTTTTGAAACGTTGATTTGCAAGAATAATACGACATTGTCTTACGAGTGCTATACGGGCATACTATGGCCACACAGACTCATCTGCGACCCAAACATCTAAGGCAACAAAAGCCATTGTTGTCTGCTAGTGCTTGGGTTAAATTTCCTTAGCAGAAAAAAAACAAAATTTAATATAACGTTATGGCTAGATTGTATCCCGTGAACGGAATTGGAGACATATTTTTCAATGCCTAACCTATCGTGGTTGAAGTCAGTGAAAACATTTACAGGCCGAATCCCTTATTAGCCTTTGATTCACGAATCGATGCGCCTCACCCCCCCCCCCCCCCCCGTGCATCTCCCTTTGATATTTGACCGGACTAGTTAGTTGCAAACTATCAAACAAAAATTACGAGCAAGACCGCCATTACATGAAATGCGTTCAGAGTCATACTAGTTGTGTACCAAAAGATATTCACTTCTTATTTCCCCTTATTGTTTGTGTACTTGACTCGCAATAGGTCTGAAGAGTGGTGTCGGAAAGGGAATAGGTCATAGTAGCGCGATTCAGAACCGGAAACTGCCTAATTGGGGTGTCACGATTTGTTTTGGAGAGTAGTGTAGTCTCCCCAAATTATGACAGACGCAAACTCGTAAGTGTCTCCATGGCTCTTTCTAAACACACCCAAGAAACACGCTGAAGAATTTATTTTCTGTGAATTTAATGCTTTCAAAATACATTCAGTAAACAAATAATCCAGAGATGAACAAACTAAAATAAAAATGGAATATTAACTAGACCGACATGCTTTTATCGTTGAATAAATACAGAATGGTGAAGATACTGATGATTACTTATTTACTCAGACTTAAATTCTACCGCGCCGTTCGGCACATTAGACGTCAAGCTGTCTCCACAAAGATCGGTCACTGGCAATGTCTGAAGTCTCTTTCCGCCTGATGTCCACTGCTCTGAGGTCCTACATGAAATTATGGCGCCAAATAATACGACGACGTCCCTGTTTGCGCTTTCCACCTATTGGCCCCCATGTCATCCATGATGTTTACTAACTATCCATCCTAGAATAATTACACTGAATGACCTACTTGGAACAATGGCTTCGATAAATAGCACTAGGTCCCATATCTCTCTATATAATTCTATTCTTCCCTCAAGAGTTTTGTCGAGTAGTAAGGAGTAAAGGAAAGATCACTCTGCGGATAGTCCGAGAGAAAACAAGAGGGCGAGGGGGGGGGGAGAACACGTAGTCACAACATAGCAGGGGGGGGGGGGCTTTTTTTAATTTCTTTCTCACGGTAAAAAAAAAAAGGGGGGGGGGGATTAATTTACTCTGTAGTAACTATCGACTCGGACGGAGGGAGTTATCCTAGGTAATTTAAGAGCGAAAAAAAAGAATTTTCGTCTGTATATTTCTGGAGATGTGTATGAGTTTTCAAAAGATTTTGATAATTTCCGAATATTACCAGGACTTTTTGGTATATTTTGCAATTTCAGGAGATTTCCAGGACCTCCTGACAGGAGGCCGCGGGAAATCTGTAATAAGTTATAAAATGGTTTAATTTAATAATTTATACACCTTAAATTAGCGCGGGTCCTATAAAAGTGCTGGGCCCACTGAGGTCGCATAGGTTGCAGAGGCCTAAGGTTGGCCCTGCAAAATAGCGGCGTATGCTACGCCGCCGGTCGACTAGTATACTCAATTAGTCCTCTACCGAGACTTTTCAGGATTGTTTACATCATTATTAGTTTTTCTTCCTTCTTTCTTAAAATATTCCTAAATTACGTTTGTTGTCATCAATATCTCCCCAAGTTCTTTGAGATGATTCAGTCTAACAATAAACAATTTCTTTCTCATATACATACGCCTTTCCTGCCATGCGCATACGACATGTTCTCTCTCTCTCTCTCTTCTGTCACGCACTGTTGCGTGACACGGGACTTACCTAGTGAGTCCGAGCGTCCTAAAAACTTTGATCCCACGTGACACCGCTGCCCACCCATTTTTTTCCTTGCAAGATTGTAAATAAACTTTGATCCACAAAGTGGACAATTCCAACAGGAGAGACGGTGCAACCTGTCCTGTATGAATATACAACGCTTCATAATGACCGGGGAAGAAATGACCGGGGATGAAGTGACCTGGGAAGAAATGACCGGGGATGAAGTGACCGGGGAAGAAATGACCGGGGATGAAGTGACCGGGGAAGAAATGACCGGGGATGAAGTGACCGGGGATGAAGTGACCGGGGATGAAGTGACCGGGGAAGAAATGACCGGAGATGAAATGACCGGAGATGAAATGACCGGAGATGAAATGACCGGGGATGAAGTGACCGGGGAAGAAATGACCGGGGAGGAAGTGATCGGGGATGAAGTGACCGGAGATGAAGTGACCGGAGATGAAGTGACCGGGGAAGAAATAACCGGAGATGAAATGACCGGAGATGAAGTGACCGGGGAAGAAATGACCGGGGATGAAATGACCGGAGATGAAATGACCGGAGATGAAGTGACCGGGGATGAAGTGACCGGGGAAGAAATGACCGGGGAGGAAGTGACCGGGGATGAAGTGACCGGAGATGAAGTGACCGGGGAAGAAATAACCGGAGATGAAATGACCGGAGATGAAATGACCGGGGATGAAGTGACCGGAGATGAATTGACCGGGTATGAAATGACCGGTCACCAGTGAGATTCAATAGCGCGCGAGGTCAAATTGGAAATAAAGTTTGTTTGCTTTCGCACCACCTCCTGGTACGTTGATTGGGAGACTGGACAATTAATCTGGATCAGTCATGTAAATTAGTAATAGACCTAGAACAACAATAAATTTGTGCGATTAAAAATATTATTACCAGTTGTTTTTGTTTAGCGCCATTGTATACATTTAGCTTTCTCAATGTGCTGTAATCCTATCACTTATCTGAAATAGTTTGGAAAATAGAAGAAAAAGGGCGGGGGGTGTCAAAGAAAGAGATATCTGGGTGAATTTTTACCACATTCGCTTTAATAGCATTTATAAAAAAAAAAGGAGGGAACGACCTGAATTCGAACTCATGGCTCATGCCTCCTGAAGCCGACATACAGACCACTCTACTAGTGAGGTGACTGAAAATAGAAGATTGTATAGTTATCTTTTGTTTGTTACAAACTTACTTTAAAGCGGCGACCTACAAAGGGGACTAATTCAGCTTACACCATCAATTCTGTCAAGTACAATTTCTTTCCCTTATGCGTCCCGAGACATGACGTTAAACTGCGCTCCTCTTTCCTTAGCACTTTTGGAGCTCAAAAGTGCTCTACTTCTTTTCTATCATTGTGTCTGCCTCCTCCTTTCCTCAATCTGCCTTCATTGATCATCACTCTGTCTCCTTATCTCTAAATATCTCACTACGTCCTAGACCAGTCCGTTTGCCGTGGACTGCGACGGGTAAGGGGGGATAAAGAGATCCTGGTGTTTGAGTGATGGCTATCTGAGGATAAGCCACCACAACACAATACTTTGGCTCCAAGTTCCCCTAGACCTGAGGCCCAGATGGCCCGCTCTGGGTCAACCGGCTGGTCATGCCGAGCTACCAGCATAGGTCTTCGACCTATGCTGGAGGGCGGTGGCTAGAGGGTCAATCAGGGAGCTGCTGTATCGGACACATGTCCGATGCAGTAGCTGACTGAGTATAGCACCTGTGTAGCCCTGGCGGGCTCATTCTGGACTTCCGAATGGCCCGTCCCCTTGTTGGACTCGATGGCGGGTGGGGAGCACAGGTGCCGAACTAATATATAACACCCATGGAAAAAAAAACTTCAAAAAAACTACTTGCCCCAGACCTATGTCTGGGCAAGAGACGCCGCATGGAAGACAGAAAGGAGGAGGCCACAAAAAGCTGTGCTACCTGGCCATCATTTCTGGTGGTTAGGTGCACAGAGGAGGGGAAAAGTCTGACAAAGATGAGCCCTTTTGTCATCTACAAGGGACTTAAGTCAGTAGTGGGAGAGCCCAAGAGTGTGTCTAAGCTACACAAGTCTTTGGAACTTCTAGTAGAAGTTGATAGCAAGATACACTCTGATGGGCTTTTAAGATGCAGAAGACTCTGTGATCTCCAAGTGGAAGTCATGCCACACAAGAGTCTGAACACCAGCAGAGGTGTAATCAGCTCTAGGGACCTACTGGAATGTTCCGAGAAGGAAATAGTGGAGGGCATTGAAGGAGTCACCCATGCCCGGCGCATTACCAGGCGCAGGGATGGTGATGAGGTCAAAACCGCCACTATTATCCTCACATTTGGAACTAGGACACCGCCAGAGTATGTGAAGGCAGGATACCTACGAGTTCCAGTGAGGCCCTACATACCTAACCCCATGAGGTGCTTCAAGTGCCAGGGTTATGGACACGGCGCGGCAGTCTGCAAGAGGAACACTGTGTGTGCCAGATGTGCTGGAGAAGGTCATGAGGACAAGGGCTGCACAGCCCAGTTCAAATGCCCAAACTGTCACGCTGGCCACTCAGCCTACTCCAAGGACTGCCCTGTGTGGAAACAGGAGGTTGCCGTGCAGGAGTACAAGGCAAGAAATGGATGTACCTTCAGCCAGGCGAAATCGGCTGTATTGGCCCAAGCCAAAGGCCAATTCGGCTTGACAAAGACCTATGCCCAGGCTGTTGCTAAGATAGGAAGATCCATAGCCACACAGACGGACACATTGACCCCACCACCCCCTCCTCCTCCTCCAACTCAGAAGAAAACACCGCCAAAGAACACACCTCTGAAGAAACAAGAAAGCCCTGTTGTCATGCTAAAGAACAGGTTCTCTGTGCTCGCTGATGAGAGCATGGAGACTGAGCAGCTAGTCAAAACCAATACTCCGGGAGAACCCGGAGACATCATGTCTGACACAGGTTCTCCTCAGAGAAACCAGTCAGACACCCCAACCTCTACCGAATTAGAGGTTGACCAACTCCCTAAGGGGAGAAATCAAAGCGGAGAGGATGCCCGAGGTGAGCGAGGAGGAAATAACCTCCGCTCTAACCAGAGGGATCTCCCCTCTCCAGAGAGAAAGACTTCCCCCAAAAGGGGGTTGTCCTCCTCTCCATCCAAACCCAAGAATAAAAATACCAAGGTCACTGGAATTAAGGGAAACCCCTCCGGGGGCCTCCCAAAGCCAAATAGCTCCAAGTAGGTCATCTAGAATAAGCCATGGATTCCAGAATTGTACAGTGGAATTGCAGAGGCCTCAAGGCCAATTATGAGGAGATGCAGCTACTGATGGACTCTGAGACTCCTGTAGCTGTCTGTCTACAGGAAACATTTCTGAAAGATAGCATCAGCTTCCGAAGCTACAGTGCTTACAGCAAGAATGTTGAGGATGCAGAGAGAGCATCAGGTGGAGTCTGTATCCTTGTGAAGGATAGCATCCCCCATGAGAGGGTTGAACTACAGACCATACTACAGGCCGTAGCAGCTAGGATAACCCTTCACAAGGTTATCACTTGCTGCAGCCTGTATTTACCACCAGGCGCTCCATTAAACCAAACAGACATGGAGGACCTATTGAAACAACTCCCCCGGCCTTACATAATCCTTGGGGATTTCAATGCCCATAACACCATGTGGGGCTCCAACAATACCGACACAAGAGGCCGTATGCTGGAGGATATCTTCCTCCAACATGATTTATGCATACTTAATGATGCATCACCGACCTACTTGCACCCAGGAACTGGATCTCTCACATGCATTGACCTCACCGTATGCGTCCCTGGACTTCTGGACGACTTTAAATGGTCAGTTAGCAATGATCTACGGGGAAGTGACCACTTCCCAATCATCATTGCTAACAATCTCCCCTCATTGGGACGACCTCAGCGGTGGAAACTGAATAAGGCCGATTGGGAAGAATTCCAAAAAAGATGCTCAGAGGATATTACAGAAATTATCCTCGATGAGCAGAACCCAGCTGATACCTTTGCTAGCAAGCTACTTAGTATAGCCAGGAAAGTTGTCCCCCTAACCTCCGCAAATCCAAAACGGCCTAGCAAACCATGGTTTGATACAGCCTGCAAGGGTGCTATTGGCGATAGGAAAAAACGACTGGCTGCATTTATAAAAAATCCATCCCAGGAAAACCTAAAGCTATTCAGAATAGCTAGAGCAAAGGCTAGACAAACCATACGGTCAGCCAAAAGGAATTCCTGGAGAAGTTTTGTCGGCAGTCTGGATGCCAAAACTTCTGCTAGAGCGGTCTGGAAGGCAGTAAGGCGAATCAAAGGGAAAGAATCAAATGCAATAGGGCATCTGAAAAACCAAGGACGAACTGTCACGTCCCCCAGAGAAATAGCTGACTGCCTTGCATCCTCAATAGCAGAAAAGTCATCCACTGCACATTACACGCCAGAGTTTCAAAAAGTCAAAACCAGGGAGGAAAGACACTCCATTGATTTCAGGTCAGAAAACAATGAAGACTACAACAAACCGTTCTCGCTTGAGGAACTGAGGGAATCGCTAGACAAGTCACATGACACAGCGCCTGGAGAAGATGAAATCCATTACCAGTTCCTCAAGCACCTTCCCGAACCCTCATTGGCAGTCCTGCTAGGGGTCTATAACTGTGTGTGGCAAACAGGCGCTTTCCCAAACAGCTGGAGGAAAGCCACAGTTATACCGATACCTAAACCGGGAAGAGACGGCTCTGACCCAGCTAACTATCGACCAATAGCACTAACAAGCTGCATCTGCAAAACCATGGAAAGAATGATTAACAGTAGGCTGGTCTGGTACCTGGAGAGGAACAAAGTGATCTCTAACTACCAGTGCGGATTCCGGCAAGGGCGGACAACAACTGACCACCTGGTAAGGCTGGAAGCTTGTATCAGAAATGCATTACTCAGAAGAGAACATCTAGTAGCTGTATTCTTCGATATAGAAAAGGCCTATGACACAACCTGGAAACATGGCATTCTACGTGATCTGGAGCTTATGGGGCTTAAGGGACATCTCCCCCGTTTTGTGGGGGAATTCCTGAAAGACCGAAAATTTCAGGTTCGAGTGGGCAACACCACTTCTGACACTCATGACCAGGAAATGGGTGTACCCCAGGGCAGCATTCTGTCAGTCACCCTGTTCAACATAAAAATAAATAGCATCATAAATGCTCTGTCCCCTGGCATAGAGTGCTCTTTGTATGTTGATGACTTTGTCATTTTTACTTATGGGAAAAACATGAACACCCTAGAAAGAAAATTACAGTTATGTTTAAACAAAATTCAAAATTGGGCAAACGATAATGGTTTTAAATTTTCGGACTCCAAAACAGTTAGTATGCATTTTTGTAATTTAAGGGGACTCCACCCAGACCCTGAACTATTTATACACAAAAAGAAGATCCCTGTCGTGAAAACTACAAAATTTTTAGGCCTCACTCTAGATTCCAAATTTAATTTTCTCCCCCACATTAAGGAACTTAAGAGAAAATGCCAAAAGTCATTAAACATACTTAGAGTGCTCAGCCATACGGACTGGGGAGCTGACAGAGATACTTTGCTGCTGCTATATCGGAGTCTAATTCGATCCAAGCTAGACTACGGATCCATAATATATGGAGCAGCAAGGAAGTCGTACCTAAAAATACTGGAACCAATACAAAATGCTGCCCTGCGTCTCTGTCTCGGCGCGTTTCGTACATCACCTATCCCAAGCCTCCATGTGGAGGCTGGAGAACTCCCCATGGATATAAGAATGAAAAAGCTTGCAATGCAGTATATAGTCAAGCTAAAATCCAACCCTACGAACCCTGCTTTCGATTCCATATTTAACCCCACAGAGGTAGAATTATACAACCGAAGGCCTAACGTCATACAGCCGTTAGGCCTTCGAATGAGAGAACCCATCCAAAATTTAACCCCACCCATTAACCAAATCTCTAAAATAGAAACCCCTCAGAATCCTCCTTGGCTAATGAATAAACCCAAATTAAATTTATCCCTCCTTAATTTCAAAAAAGAAAATACAGACCCAAGCATACTACAAGTCCACTTTAGGGAACTGCAAGAGAGCTACGGAGATTGTGGCACCATCTACACAGACGGATCCAAAATGGATGGAAAGGTCGCGTGTGCCTGCTCCTTTCGGAACAAAACAATCTCCCGTAGACTCCCCGATGGCTGCTCCATCTTTACGGCCGAATTACATGCAATATCGCTTGCACTTATGGCCGTCAAAGCATCAGAAAGGAGGAAATTTATAATCTGCTCCGACTCCAAATCTGCATTGCAAGCTTTGGGGCGGATGAAGACTGACATTCCACTGGTACATAAGAGCCTGAAGCTGTTGGACCAAATAACAGCCGACCATACGGATGTCACCTTCGTCTGGGTCCCTTCCCATGTGGGCATTGAGGGAAACGAAGCCGCAGACAGAGAAGCAAAGAGAGCCCTAAATCATGCGGTATCAGGAACTCAAATTCCCTGCTCAGACCTGAGACAAAGTATTGCCACTGCCATCTACCAAGAGTGGCAGGATCGATGGGAGGCTGAGACTCACAATAAACTCAGGCAGATTGTGGCGGATGTCAGGTGGCGGTCCACATCTAAGGGTCTGACAAGGCGTGGTAGCACGACCATGTCTAGACTTAGGTTTGGCCACACCTACATCACGCACTCTTTTGTGCTGAAGAAAGAAGAGCCCCCACTTTGTGACTATTGTGACTCTCGCCTCACCGTGGAACATATCCTCATTGACTGCCCCAGATACCAGGATGTCAGGGGAAAATATTTTAGAGCCACTAATTTAAAAACACTATTCAATAATGTCGACCCTGGGAAGGTACTGGGCTTTATCCGGGAAGTGGGATTGTCTACGAAGATCTGATTTCTAAACTCTGTACTTTTTACATTATATTTTTACCAAATTATTAAATTTTTACTACCTCTACTATTTTAATTGTAAATAGACCTTGATTTTAATTATTTGACGGTATAGAATTTGACCTTTGTTGTGTGGAGGGAGAGTGGCCCTTGAGGGACTGCAGGCACGACATGGCCTAAATTGTGCCGATGTGCCCAAATCACAAATCACAAATCACTCTCTCTTTCCCTTATTCGAGATACCAAAAACAAAATAATTAATTACCAATAGTCAAAGATTTCATTGGTTAATTTTTTAAATAGATTCTTGTGTTGTCAGGTAAAAGAAATAATTGTGCAAACATTCAGCTTGATCCGAGATTGTGTGTCGGAGAAAAGAACGTGTACAAACTTTTTACCAGACAGACAGACAGGCAGAGTGAGTTGAAGAAATAAGTCTGATAAAAAAATATGCGTAGACACAATGAAGAATTATCAGAGAGCGAAGTCTGCCTTCGTAACACAGCAGAAGATCGTATAGTCTGCTTGGCGCTGCTTTGTAGTCCGGGCTCAACAAAAGGTAAGGCCGCATGCCACCAGGTGCTCTCAGCTATGTCAGCTAAGGCAAGTTGGAAAGATAAGAGACTAATTGCGTGTATAATGCATGATACTCTTTTACCGCAGTGATGTAATGGTCGTTTTACAAAATCACTTAAACAGCAGCGGATTATCTGTGCTTTGAAGAATGTTCGTTCTCTAATGGCTTAAAAAGCCGCAGAGAGAGTAGAGTAGACTGCGAAGCCATTGGGGTCCCAGTGGAAAGATTTTGTTTACCTATTTATTACACTTGGTAATAGCTGTAGTAGCAGAAGACACATTTAAGAAAACCAATGTTCGCCACACATCTTCGTTTTATTTTTGGTAAACTAGCTTTAAGTCTTAATAGAAGCTTTCATAAAGCGAAACAAACAAACCTGTTTGGATGCTGTTTGTAGGACGAACATAAAAGTAATAACGGCTTGACTTGATCGAGAACCAAAGCGGCTTTTTTTTGTTTCATTACTACTTAGCGGCTAGTGCTACAGCCGTTGGGAAAAGGCCGTTGGTTTATGTTCTGACCAGACCTTTTCCTTAGCCTTGTATCAAAGGGTTCGGAAACTATTTGTAAAGACCATTAGTAGCGAAGTAGCGTGTGAATTTTCAATGGATAAATGCAATGTTGAACTCGAGTTTTTAAAAAGCACTTTTCGTGTTTTGTTTTTTTTCAATCAAGGACTAGAGAGGCAAATAAAAAATTCAATAAATGAGTCTTAAAGTGAGAAAACAATGACAGGTAAAGCTTTTATTATAAGTTCTTACACGTTTCTGAACGTTCCGTAAACCATTTTAGACATCTAGTCACAACAGGTATAACCAAGACACATATCCAACGAAAAAAAGCTGTCTTAAGACCACATGGATGCATCCACGCTCAAAGCACCGGCACCGGTTGGATTACATAAAAGTGAGACAGTGTGATGTCAGGGATGTGATGCACACTAGAGTAATGCCGAGTGCCGACTGTTACACGGACCATCGTCTTGACCGGACGAAGCTGAACATCCCCATCAAGATGGTAAAAAAAAGATGGTTTGCCTAGGGCAAAGTAGCTAAATGTTGATAGGTTGGCTGACGTACGAGCGATTCAGTGTACTACTCGAGGCTGATCTTCGAAAGCTCCAGGACGATGATCCAGCGTCTAGTTTACAAGGACATAACCCTTAAATGTGGACATTTTGTCTCTGTCTAGTTTACATGGACATCGCCCTTAAATGTGGACATTTGATCTTAGTCTCTGTCTAGTTTAGAAAAAAAACAACCTTTAAACGTCTACATTTTGTCTTAGCCTCTGTCTAGTTTACAAGGACACAATCTTTAAATGTGGACATTTAGTCTTAGCCTCTGTCTAGTTTACAAGGACATAATCTTTAAATGTGGACATTTTGTCTTAGCCTCTGTCTAGTTTACATGGATATCACCTTTAAATGTGGACATTTTGTCTTAGTCTGTCTAGTTTACATGGACATCGCCCTTAAATGTGGACATTTCGTCTTAGTCTCTGTCTAGTTTACATGGATATCACCTTTAAATGTGGACATTTTGTCTTAGTCTCTGTCTAGTTTACATGGACATCGCCCTTAAATGTGGACATTTGATCTTAGTCTCTGTCTAGTTTAGAAAAACATAATATTTAAATGTGGACATTTTGTCTTAGCCTCTGTCTAGTTTACATGGACATAATCTTTAAATGTGGACATTTGATCTTAGTCTCTGTCTAGTTTAGAAAAACATAATATTTAAATGTGGACATTTTGTCTTAGCCTCTGTCTAGTTTACATGGACATAATCTTTAAATGTGGACATTTTGTCTTAGCCTCTGTCTAGTTTACAAAGACATAATCTTTAAATATGGACATTTTGTCTTAGCCTCTGTCTAGTTTACATGGACATAACCACTAAATGTGGACATTTTGATTTAGCCTCTGTCTAGTTTACAAAGACATAATCTTTAAATGTAGACTTTCGTTTTAGCTACTAGGAGATAACTTCTGATTCTGAATCGCGGTTTTATTTATATCCAAGTATTAAACAATCTAACTACGATAGTCAACCGCTTTGTCAACAGTTTGGGAAGCACTGATATTTCTCACAATTCTCATGTTTACGTTATGATACGGCTGACGACATGACAGAAGGTTGTTCCAAGTAAATGTTTTCTACTGTAACAGTTCGAACCATGGGCAAATCAATTTATTGTATTAGGCAAAAGGTTTGCATTTCTGTATTGGGTAAGTAAATATTTATACATGTACGGATCCCACGTTTACAGAAATGATTTGAGTTGGGTCATTCTGAAATGCCTCGCTAGTCGTTTTGCAGGCTTCGGTTGGGATCCCCTCTAAAGAAACTAGCTACACCTCTGATACCTAGATATTACACGTTAAGCCTCTACGCATCACTGTCATTGTAGAGAAAAAAGGGCCACCCATTGATTGATTATTTTATGCTGGCCGTTTCTTACTCTGTAACATCAACGTAGGGGGTCAAAACAGCGGCGGATCTTGAGAGATGAGATGAACCCACACACTGATACAGACACACACTGATACAGCCACACACTGATACAGCCACACACTGATACAGCCACACACTGATACAGCCACACACTGGTACAGCCACACACTGATACAGCCACACACTGGTACAGCCACACACTGGTACAGCCACACACTGATACAGCCACACACTTATACAACCACACACTGATACAGCCACACACTGATACAGCCACACACTTATACAACCACACACTGATACAGCCACACATTGATACAGCCACACATTGATACAGCCACACATTGATACAGCCACACACTGATACAGCCACACACTGGTACACCCACACACTGATACAGCCACACATTGATACAGCCACACACTGATACAGTTGTGTGCAACTTTAAATTATTTTTTTATGACTTACTAAAACCGAATAACTTAAAAAAGAAAAGAACACTAGGGCGTGTGCAGTTCTGTTGTGAATGAATCCTGCTGATACACAAGACAAGAATAAACGCATGCAGCTGGACTTGTGTCAAATGACGACATTAAAGTTTCAACAATGGCAACTGAGAACCCCCCCCCCCCCCCCCCTCACCCAGGGAACGACGACGCGGTCATAAAGATGAACAGATTTGATTGGGCGATAGTTACAGAGATAGCGACTGCTGCGCATGCATTGTGATATTTGTATCAAACAGCGCCCCTGAAAGAGTTGTCTCCTTTACTTAAACATTATATGTCTTCAGAGTTTATTTGATGGGTAGGTTCCCTTTAAGTGCTTTCTGGTTTCTTTTTGTTTGCCTTATATTTTTTAGATCCTAGCAATGGAATTGAGATGTTACTGAATGGTCCTCGGTATCATATTTAAATACCGCATCACAAACAAAGTGATTAGAGATAGGGTAATTAGAGCGATTGGAACCCACGATGACCTGCTATCTGCTAACTATTGTTTTAAAAAAACGGAAATTAAAACTCTATGGCCATATTACGAGGTCTTCGAGGCTTGCAAAGACCCTCCTTTAGGGAACAGTACCAGGAAAAAGAAGAAGAGGCAGACAGAGAAGCGATAGGAAGACAACATGAATGAATCGACGGGCCTGCCATTGAAAGAGGTTCTATCCAAGGCAAAAGACAGAGAGGAATGGAGAAAGGCGGTCGACAAATCTTGTGTGGTGCCCCAACGGTCCAACAGACTAAGGGATAGGTGAAGGTGAAAGTCGTGCGTATGTTTATTATTTAATTTCAATGCAAAAACACAAACAAATGATGGGTCACTAGGTCAGACACACTTCGTCATGAGATCTCTATCTCTGTGTCTGTCTCTCTCTGTCTGTCTTTCTCTCTCTCTCTATCTCTGTGTCTGTCTGTCTCTCTCTCTCTATCTCTGTGTCTGTCTCTCTCTGTCTGTCTTTCTCTCTCTCTCTATCTCTGTGTCTGTCTGTCTCTCTCTGTCTGTCTTTCTCTCTCTCTATCTCTGTGTCTGTCTGTCTCTCTCTGTCTGTCTGTCTCTCTCTGTCTGTCTTTCTCTCTCTCTCTCTCTATCTCTCTGTCTGTCTGTCTCTCTCTCTCTCTCTGTCTATCGCTGTTTTTCTCTCTCTCTCTCTCTCTCAGTCGCTCTTTGTTATTCTTAGTGAAGATTATATCAAGATAATTCAACATAAAGGCTTCATTATTTATAAAGATTTGCAATTGGCCTAAACGTCTATTGTAGCGCAATCTCAACGTGAAGGAGAGAAAAACAAACACAAAAACAATTCTCATATCCGTGTTGGACTGCGCAGTGGTCCTCATAATAGTGTTACCCTGTTCTCCCTTTTTGTTTAATTATGAGGCTCTATTACAATCATCAGGCCAGTGGTCCCCCATTATAGTTTAGATGGCTCTCTTTAAAATTACACCAGGCAGATCAGTGGTCCCCCTAATAGTTTAGATGGCTCTCTTTAAAATTGCACCAGGCAGGCCAGTGGTCACCTTAAAAGATAATTTGGCTTTCTTAAAAATTGCACCAGCCAGGCCAGTGGTCTCCACCACAATTGGTCATGGTGGGGAAAAGGCGTAAAGAATGTAGATGTTTGGTTAGTAACCATTGCACCGTGTGTGTGTGTCAGTAGCGTAGCTAGGTATCCGTCAGCGCGTGTTCAAGAATATGGTTAGGGGGCCTCCTTCAGTGGTTTGTGTATAAAGAAAATAGACATTTTAATAGAAGTGCTACCTTTAATAAGTGTTTTATTACACTTAAATCAATAACGTCTTCGTAAAAGTAGCCTGATACAGGATATAAAGATGATTCATTTAAACTCCTTTTTTAGCCCCTTTGGACCCTTAATGATCATAGGCCCGGCGCAATGAGTCATATCGCGACAAAGCTACCAAGCCATAATGCGTGTTTGTTCAACTTGATATGTAGACTAATGTTGAAATTAAATGTAACTTTAGATACTCAAGTACTCTTCTCTGATAAATATACAGTAGAAAAATTAAACAAGGTTACAAAGGACAGTTTGTGTAGAAACACAAACTCAAAATCGGCTCCCCGAAATGGTCCACCCAGGCAGGTTTCAATATTTTCAGAAAGAACATCAGAATGAAATTCTATCAAAGACAAATGACAGAGATGAATGAAGAAAAAAGGTTGACAGATCTTGTGTGGTGCCCCAGCGGTCCAGCAGACCAAAGAATAAGTGAATGTGAAGTTAGATGTGAACCTGGCCTAACTGATGTCTTATAATGAATATCTAATTAATTGTTTTGTAAAGGGTCTCTCCTACTATCCAGGCTCTCTTCAAACTGCACCACACGACACAACGAACTTAAAGAACCTCGCAACTCAGGGCTCCAAAGTATCAGTAACAGTTTAATTTCAAATATACCGCAATGGGCAACAACATTAACACGTTCTTCAAAAAAACCTAGTCTCTGCTCCGCCTGACTTGACACACCGCGCTGGTTCTCGCCTTGTACCACATTGCGAGGTAACGTGAAGTGAAAAAAAAACACACTGGCTCTTTTATAGGGTGTCTACTGGCCTTCTAGAAACGCATGGAACGTCGCTTGACCACTCGCTTGATTACATTCGTTGTGACTTACGTGCGTAATATTTACGACACTGGCCCTTGCCAAACTGGTGTGTACTGTCACTGGTCAAGGTTGACCGCTCGTCCTGCGCTAGACTGAGGCGATTTGGGTAGGCTAAAAACACACACAGCACTACCCCCATCTGTGTCATCACCAGGTTTATACCAATATCTTATTCAAATCCTCTAGAAAAAACATTTCCGTAAAATAAAAAATACTATAGTATCCTATCATCCCTGTGGGCCACATCATTCTCGCGATATTATGAATAACTACTTATTAATTGTTGTTTTAAATTATATTCAACTTAAATGGATACTACATAGATTTTTTCTTAAAAAAAAAAAGAAAACCTTTTTTTTCTTGTGTAAATGTAGTTGTTAGTATGACAGAACTTTCATAACTTAGCAATAGAAATGTATTAATAAAAATTTTGTCAAAAAATCTAAAAACGTTTGCATAAATATGTTTACAATATGGTACGGTGCAATCTTCCCTTCTAAAGAGCTTCCCGTGTTTGTTACTATTAATAGTGGATAGTTGTAAAAGTGGTGTATTTTTATGAAAAAGAAATGATTGAATAAGGGATTTTTCGCTTTTAGAAAAGAAAAAAGTAGCCTTTGCATCAGAACTTTTAATGGTCTAAAATATTATGCTGTCAGATTTTCACTATATTTTCTAGTTTACGATATCAAAACGTTACGGACGGACAGACATTCCACACAAAACTTATAGCGTCTTTTCCCCTTTTGGGGGGCCGCTAATAAAAATATATTTATTTATCAACATAATATTTCTTCTTTCGCTAATCCTTACTTACACGGATATAGGTTTACCTAAAAAAAAATGTCAAAAAATGTAAACAGGAGGTTAGATCCCCTCCCTCCTCCGATTTCACCACCCACTCACTTCCTCCAGCTGTCTGTTGATGTCTGCATTATGAACCTGTCGTCTGCTATCGAAAAGCCGGGTAAATGAGTTCGATAAAGCATCTAAGCGTTAATCTAAAAATAGGCGTGCATTTGTCTACTAAGTGGCTATTATGTCACGGGAGACGAGCGTTTCACTTTGTATTTGTCTACTATGGCATAGGGTTACAGATAAGAAGCTTCCTATCTTTGGGATTGAACTTTTTGCACCCTCTAGCTGTGTTTGATTAAACTTAAGTTGTTTTTTTATTTTTTTTTAATATATGGCTCCTTCTGTCTCGAAAGACAATGGATGCGCCCAGATGAGTTACTGGCTTTGGGCTACGACTTGAGATGGGGCAGAATCTGGAGTGACTGATCAAGCCAATTCTGGAGCAGCAGAGTTTGCCACAGTTCGTGCATGCATATGCATTTGTCCTAGGGCAAGCTGACAGGGCAGATTTCTTTTTCTTTCTCTTGGCTGACGCAGCTTCGTTTTTCTTGCATTCGGCGAAGTTCATACCAGCACGTACAGTCTGTCTCCATGCTGTCCTATCTTGGGCTTTTAGTCTTGGGCGGCCCCTGGGTCTGACTCCATCTGCAAGCTCAGGAATTCTACCATCTGGCATGCGAGTGACATGACCAAGTCTTCTCTGTTGATGGAGAGCATAGATGATGTGCATATTGGCCCGTTTCAAAACTTCCTGGTTGGTGACACGATCCCTCCAAGAGATGCACATTAAGTGTCGCAGGAAGCGTAGGTGGAAGTTATTTAATCTGTGTTCTTGACGCATGTAAGTTGCCCAGCTCTCACTGCCTTAAAGAAGTGTGCTCAGAACGCTAGCATTGTAGACCAGGATTTTAGTTGCCGTAATCAATTTGGTATATTCCCACACTTGCTTGGAGAGTTTTACCATCGCTGCAGAAGCCTTTCCTATTCTTTTTGTCAGCTCAGTGTCTAAATCTAGGTTGCTGGCTATTGTTGTTTCCAAATATGTGAATTCCTGCACCACCGTAAGTGTGATTAACAATATGCATCACATATATTTCTGCGACACCTTGTGCCAGGATTTCAGTCTTGGAGAGCCTTATTCTAAGGCTAAACTCTTGACAAGCAGCTGCCAGAGCATTCACAAGTCTCTGCAATCCTTCTTGTGAATGAGATATGAGTGCGGCATCATCGACGAACAGCAGTTCCCTAATCAAGATACGCCGTCTCTTTGTTTTGGCTTTAAGGCGTGCCAGGTTAAATAGCTTTCCATCGGATCTACTGTGGATATATACCCCATCTTCCAGGGATTTAAAAGCGCTGGTGAGTACAACTGAAAAGAAGGTGCCGAATAGTGTTGGAGCCAGAACACATCCTTGTCACATCGTGTCACGTGATCCAAAAAAAAAATATGTCGGATTCACCCCAATAATATACTTGTCGCAATCTGAGTCAAATCTAATCTTTAGTAAAAAAAAAAATATTTTAAAAAGTTGTTCAACTTTTTCATCCACTCCACCTCATTATAATTTGTTGTACACACACACACATACATACGTATATAAATATATGTATAAATGTATATCGAAGAAAGGCATTCCTATCTAAAGGTATATCTGTACGTTATTCATATGTCACACCTTGACATGCTATTACTCTAGTTACTTTTAACTTCCGGCTTCTACCTGAGAGATGTCGCGGGGACAGGTGGCTGGCTCTCGGCTGTAAGACGTGATGCAAAGTTTACAATCTCCTCTTCCTGTCTCAGGTGTCACCTTTTTTCTTTCCCTTTACTTTTACCTTTCTGTATTTGTATCTGATGTTGTCACACTTGATTGATTTGCTAAGGTAAACCATCAGGGTGGGTCTTGACACATTGCCGTAATGCGGGCCCTAAAAACCAAACGAAAAAAAAAAATGTATCTAGGCATTTTCCATGTATAAAATCCCCCACATTGGTATCTCTCTGTGATAAAAATGTATTTAGAAAAAAAAGACAATGAAACTTAGTTTTTTTTTTTATTATTGCTGGTGCTGGTGCTGACAAAATTAATAATAGATACTATCAGCAGTATTATTGTTTTCTAGGTATTTCTTTAAGTTTTTTTTTCTTTTTATTTTCCTGATTTGTATTCTGAATAATTCGGTTTTCGCCTTTTTACAAAGCTTATATCAACTCACTCTGTTTCTCTGTCTGTCCATCTGGTAAAAAGTTTGAACATGTTTTTTCTCCCATTCCTCATTCTGGATTAAACCTGACAAGACCTGAATAACAGAATTTATACAATTATTTGTTTATTGTTGGTGATCAATTATTTTGTTTATTTCGAAAAAGGGGAATAAATGCTACTTAATGAGAAATGTGGATATATATATATATATAATTATGGATTTAGTCCTCTTATTACGTTTTGTCAGGTTTTTACTCCCACGTCCTATCCTCAGGTCAATTTTGCATAATTGTTAATAGAAAATGTCAATACACGAATTAATCCACAAAAGTAACCAATTAGTTAATCATAAAAAACAATCATTTATTACTAATTATTTAATTTGGTTTTATATAGCAGAAAGGGAGATAAATCCCGTAATTTTCAGATTAATGGCAGTACTTAGTGGTTGCTTACCTTAGATAAGCTTTATTTTTTTTTTTAAACAAATATTTCTTTTTTTCTATTAGTTGTTAGAAAATTCAAATTATACGATGTGGCTGTAATGACAATTCGGAGTCGTAATGTTTAAGGCTATAACTGCGTAGGGGTGTTGGATTTCTGCAGTAAAATTTATATCTGTTGTCAGTTTGATATTTGTTATCATTTTTACAAAGCTTATATCAACTCACTCTGACTAAAAGTTTGTACACGTTATATCTCCCACACCCAATCTCGGATCAAGCTGAAATTTTGCACAATTATTTCTTTTACATGAAAACTCAAGAATTAGCAAAAGAAATTTAATTAACCAATTAGTTCATTAACTACTGGTAATAAATTATTTTGTTTGGTATCTCGATCAAAAATAAGTGCCAAAAAATTTTTTGTTTTAAAAATGTGCTGTTAATCAATACTTCCGTGTTCTAAATACCGGATACACCATAAAGCAAGCTATGTACGGGTTTGCCTCCATTTTTATTTAAAGTTCTAATAAAACTGAATATTTCTGTTTCTCTTTCTGGGCTGTAAGCCTTTGCCTTTTGATTCGATGCGGACATTTATCGTATCAAACTGCCTTGCCATTTCAAGAACGATCACTTCACCATCCTGACATTGGTAGGTTACTGCCCTTGGCGAGCACATTAACCACTATTGATCTTTTTAACATCTCGAAGAAAATGAGATCAGCGGTTATCAAATTTCGGAGCCTTTTGGTATCGAATATATACTTTTTGGAATCGAATCTCCAGTTACACTTTTTTTGGTGATGTTTTTATTCATTGAAAAAGAGTAAATTAAAGCTTCGATTATGAAGAAACCAAAGTCCTTATCTTATATAACAGAGGTTACTTCAAAAGAGAAGATGATTACGTCCTACACGTCATGCATCTAGTCATGTATGTTGACCAATGACTTAAATTCTGCCAAGTCATGTGGTTTTCCTGGCTGGCTCAGGTAACCCATTCTATGCTGTAATAGCACTAGGTAAGAAGGAGCATTTTTACAAATGTGTCATAGCATATGGAACGAGTAGTGTGTCTTTATCTTTGTGTCTTTCTGAGTATTTATTAGGTTTTGTTTTTGTATTTGAAGATTATGGTTCAATTTTTAGCGGCCCCCTAAAAGGGAAAAGACGCTATTAGTTTTGTGTCCCCTGTCTGTTTGTCCGTCCCGTTTAGATCTCAGAAACTAGAAGAGAAAATGAAAATCGGACATCATGATATTTTAGATTATTCAAAGTTCTGATGCAACGGCTACTTTTTTCTTTTCCGAAAGTGAGCCATCTAATTTTTAAAATTATACATGCAAGCAGATTTGTAAAAAAATTGCACCACTTTTCAATGAAAAACTTCAGGGGAGGTAAGTCTTTTAAAAAGGTCACATGCTTCTTCATTAATAAATCAAGCTTCATTAATAGCTCATTGGTACAATAAATTTGCATCTAAGGTCACAATGGAAAAGTATCAATGGATCATTATAAAATAGATGTCCATTTATTAACTAACTCATGGAATAGAATACTGATTCAAATGTTCTTTTTAAAAAAGAAGTTTAATACGAACTTCGTTTCAATTTTAAGTTAAAAAAAAAACAAAAACTAACTACTTTTTATAGCGCGCAGTTTTTACATAACGTCATTAATTAAGCTATACACTTGACAACTCAAGCAAGCGTAAAGGAGGTCGGGAATCCTGGATCGTAGATGGTGAACACACCAGAAGTAGGGAAAAGGCTGAAAACGCTGCAGCGTCAGGTGATTACAAATGTTTAACCTGTAGTCGTGGATGTGTATCAAAAGTTGAACAACAAATCTACAACGTTGTTAATACACCTAATATTACGTATTATTGTTTTCTAGGTCACTGCGAAAAAAATTAGATCTGAAAAACAAAAACTGGGTTATTCTCGTTGATTTTTCACTTGAAAAGTGGTCGATATTTATTCTTCCTGCATAGTTTTCATTTTTTTTTTGATGCGCTGTAGATTGAGGGTACACCACTGCTAACTCTTAGTCCACGCTGTCTGGATACATTAGCGAAGCGAGAACAAGCCAGGGTCTTGAATAGAGCTGCATTGCTTGTAGTAGACTGAATGCTGGTAAGGACTGGATTGTATTGTGGGAGGATTTTATATTGTTTTCTAACGACAGACTGGAGATGAAAAAAGAGACGAAACTAATTGAACTGTAGATTATGAACCATGTCTGATGTGTGGTTAATTAACAAAACAATGTCTGTGTCCTTATTGGTATCGAGACATGCAGGATGAGATTTGTAAACCTCCATCTGTAAACCTCTGTTTAATTTCCTTTGTGTCTATGGAAACATTTCATATTTGAATCATTAGGTCTTTAATGACTATCTTATTCTTAGAAGAGTGGGATATGTTGGTGTCAAAGTACACATTTTGACCATATGCTTTTGACTTTTTTTTTAGGTAGGTAGGTCTGTAATCGATACATGAACAGCGTATAGGACAAATGGGTACTACTTTTTTATCACATCATTTTTTAGCACACTTACCTCCCCTGCACAACGTCTCTATAAGTACATGTAAACTGCCCTACACATTGTCTGTATTAATGCACTTACCTCCCCTGCACACTGTATTTATAAATTTGCTGTTTTTGAATTTCTCAATCTTCCTAAGCTATTCAAAAACATAGTAGCTTTTTTGGTTTGTTAAAAACTAGACTTTATTTGTGCTTTTTACAACTGCTTCTGGTTGACCCATGCATTTCATATCATACTTCAAAGGCATTTGAAAGAAAGACTACTTCTATGCATCTTTCCAAGTGCTAATGATTACCGTTTTATTACTTCCCTGAACCATTAAACATTTTCTCAACTTTGTGATCCACAGTTTATTGAAACACGTCATAACCTAAAATACAAAAAGTGAACACCTTTCAATAATTTTGCTAACTAAAATTCCTATTAGTCAAATCAGGGTAGGAAATCCGTTTCGTAAATCATATTTGACAAAGGAAAAAAATATATATATACATACATACTTATTCTTTTTTTTTAACAAAGCTTTTACCAAGTGCATTATTAAGTTTCGATCAGTTATGTAATTAGATTAGTTATACACCTAGACTAGCAATAATAAATATGATATTGAAATATGTTTTTTATTTAGCGATTTCTTAAATACGATATCACTTGTCTGGACCTGTTAGAAAGGGGTGGGGGGGGGGGGAGAAAGAACGAGGTATCTGGGTGATCGGCCTTTAAATTTTTTTTAATAAAAGAGGCAGCAACCTGAATTTACACTTGTGGGCTCAAGCCTGCTAAGGCTTTCCAAATCCATGGGGCAACCACTCTGCTAGCGTAGAGTATATGAACATGAATGAACGGTTCCTCTGGCTTCAGGTTGATACAGCATACGAAGATCAGGCGTTGGTGATACACTTGTTGAGTAGACCAGACGTTGAGATGGTCACTGTCCTGACGAAGGTCACCCTGAGTTAACGGCTCGTCGAACGTGCGATCGAGTAGGCGACGACTGCATGTGAAACTGACGACAAAGTCTAGACAAAGTCACTCTGCAACGATGCTGTATTCAGCCGTACTCCGATGAAACTTTAGATCTTCGAGTGCACGACCCTCACCTGAGTAAACGTTCAGCTTCGAGGTCCGGTTCAAGGTTCGGTTTCGAGGTTCGGGGTCGCCACTGTGATGTGCTTGTTTAGACTGTCTTGAGGTCAACCAACGATGATTGTTGAATTTCAACCAATTACTCTGCAAGCGTTTGAGTTTTATTGTTCGGGTGTATTCCGTGTAGTTGATCAAACAAACTAAACTAAGACATCGATTTAACTAGTGAAGAGATGTGGTCAACACTGATGAACAATGTAACAGATGTTTATTTTAAGAAAAGGCCGCAGTAAAAGTCTCTGTCAAAATAAATACGTCTTTACCCTAGAGAATTCTATCGCTAACTGATTTTCCGGTCTCTAACCCAACATATCCCAAACGTCACTAGTCCCGTTCAATATACGTCTTCTATGGTGCGTCGCTAAATAACTAATACTCTAAATAAGGTGTCTAACAATAGTTACTATTGTTTCTATTTCATGTTTGTGTTCACTAAACCTCAGACGACGATCTATAAAGGGGACTAACTCAGCTTATAAAACACCACTTCAGTCAACTAAAATTTCTTTCCCTTGTTCAATATACCAAGCAAAACAAAAATATTTAATTACCAATAGTTAATTCACTAATTGTTTTAATTTTTTTAATATTGATTCTTGTTTTGTCAGGTAAAAGAAATAATTTTGCAAAATTTCAGCTTGATCCTAGATTGGATGTGGGAGAAATAACGTGTATAAACCTTTTACCAGACAGACAGGGTGAGTTGATATAAGCTTTGTAAAAAATACTGCAAGCTTTTGATGGCAATTTTAAAGACCAGAATAAACGCAAATAGGTTTCTCTTTCAAAGTACTATGGCCCAATTCTATGACAAGCCTTGTGTAGTGAACTAGAGACCCCCAACTTGCAGCATTGTTCTACATGTGGGCACACTAGGAGAACTTCTTCAGTACTAGAGACCCTCAACTTACAGCAAGGCATTGTTCTACATGTGGGCACACTAGGAGAACTTCTTCAGTACTAGAGAACTCTCAACTTACAGCAAGGCATTGTTCTACATGTGGGCACACTAGGAGAACTTCTTCAGTACTAGAGAACTCTCAACTTACAGCAAGGCATTGTTCTACATGTGGGCACACTCACTAGGAGAACTTCTTCAGTACTAGAGGCCTTCAACTTTACAGCAAGGCATTGTTCTACATGTGGGCACACTAGGAGAACTTCTTCAGTACTAGAGAACTCTCAACTTACAGCAAGGCATTGTTCTACATGTGGGCACACTAGGAGAACTTCTTCAGTACTAGAGAACTCTCAACTTACAGCAAGGCATTGTTCTACATGTGGGCACACTCACTAGGAGAACTTCTTCAGTACTAGAGGCCCTCAACTTTACAGCAAGGCATTGTTCTACATGTGGGCACACTAGGAGAACTTCTTCAGTACTAGAGAACTCTCAACTTACAGCAAGACATTGTTCTACATGTGGGCACACTAGGAGAACTTCTTCAGTACTAGAGAACTCTCAACTTACAGCAAGGCATTGTTCTACATGTGGGCACATTAGGAGAACTTCTTCAGTACTAGAGAACTCTCAACTTACAGCAAGGCATTGTTCTACATGTGGGCACACTAGGAGAACTTCTTCAGTACTAGAGACCCTCAACTGACAGCAAGGCATTGTTCTACATGTGGGCACACTCACTAGGAGAACTTCTTCAGTACTAGAGACCCTCAACTTACAGCAAGGCATTGTTCTACATGGGGGCACACTAGGAGAACTTCTTCAGTACTAGAGAACTCTCAACTTACAGCAAGGCATTGTTCTACATGTGGGCACACTCACTAGGAGAACCTCCTCAGTGTTAAGTAACCTTCCCCCTTTTTCCTTTAACCGCAACTCGCTTGTCTCTTTAACATATAGCGCACTGGACTAACCCCCCCCCCCTTCTCAACATATTTATTTATATGGAGGACAATAAAAGGTCCCCCCTTCCCCTTTCCCATTCCTTGCTAATGTATTGCGTTTTTAAGCAGTTTGGCTTACTTCCTTCCACATATTATATATATTATATGTATTATACATGGCTCCATCTGTCTCGGAAGACATTGGATGCGCCCAGATGGGTCACTGGCTTTAGTTTCTTAAATAACGTAAAAAAAATTAATTAATAATTGATTCAATAATTAATGAATTGATCTTTCGGAAGTTTTTAATCCACTGTGTTGTCACGCAGCACGAGTTTATGTGCAGAAGATCAGCTTGAAAGGATTTTGAAATCTGTTCTTCCAAGTAGGCCCTACACAATATAAAGTAAATAAATAAATTATCACATCCATAGAAACAGAGAACTTCTATTAGATATCTTATATCATAAAATGCAGACGTTTCTTAAAAAAAAAAAGGAAGATCATTACGTCCTACGCGTTATGCATCTAGTCATGCATGTTAACCAATGACAGATATAATCTATTTACTAACAGAAAGTTACTTTAAAATCTGCCTATTTATATTTTTCAGGATTAGCATGTGTGACATTGCACAGATTTCACTTCGCCGTTACAATTGTAGCGAAATATCTGAGAATTCTGATCCGTCTTCTTTTAAACTCTAGAACTTTACACCTATCTGCTTTGTCGTTAGCACAGCCCAACTGTCAGTCACATTGCCAGGAGAGCCCAGCTTTCACATGGCCAGGAAAACCCAAATTGTCACATTTCCAGGATAACCCAACTGTCAGGGCTCTATTCGCTATTGTGCCAAAGTTGAGCCACTTCGAATGGCCCGATGTCCACGTGCCCAGGGACGCACAAAAAAGACAAAAGCTTCTGGATATAAAATTGATCCACATTTTCTAAAAACTTAACGCCAAAGTTAACTAGAAAGCTAATTTGTACATTCCCACTGGGGAGACCAAGTTTGGTAAGTAATTGACTTTTTTTTTTCAGTTTTATTGTCGCCCCCCCCCCGACACCCCCCCCCCCCCCAGACAAACACTTTATATAATTTAACATATTTTGATTTGTGATTAAAATCGATTGAATTGAGCTGCTTTCAATAGAATGAAACCCACATAGTCAACATGCACGATAAAATAAAACTCATTTTAAGTAGCAACCGTGTCTGTTCTCTTTGACTACTTTGACATTAGTTTTGTGTGTCTCTGGTGCCAGAGTCTACAGCAGCCCGCATCGATTCAATCTGTCACAATGCAATGACTTGTCAGACTATCACCCACATCTCTACCATAGGTCTTGAGAACAGGAAGCCAATAAAGACACTGACGCAACATGTGTGGACAGATTGTTTTATTTACTAGAGCCTGCTGCGGCTTTTTTGTAGTAGACCATGTTCTTTCAGTATTTCATTGCGCTGTCTTACAAACAAATCACAACATTCTTAAGTGAAATATCTCAATGTAGTTCCCGACAAGGCGTAGTAATAATACTACGTGAATGTCAAATGAAATCGAGGCACATCCATAAAGTTGTTTCATTAATTTATTAAAAAGTGGACACGTTTTCAAGGGAAAATATTTTCAAAAGTATGACTTTTTTTTGCGCCGTGGCTAAGTGGTTAAACGCTTGACATCCGAACAGAGGGATGTCGGGTTCGAATCCTGGTGATGACTTGGATTTTTAATTTCGGGATCATTTGGTTAGAGGACCCCATGTCAAAAGTACAACGTATGTGGGATGACCACAATGTCAAAGTACAATGTATGTGGGATGACACCAATGTCAAAAGTACAACGTATGTGGGATGACCACATGTCAAAATACAACGTATGTTGGATGACCACATGTCAAAGTACGACGTATGTGGTATGACCACATATCAAAAGTACAACGTATGTTGGAGGACCACATGTCAAAATACAACGTATTTTGGATGAACACATGTCAAAATACAACGTATGTGGGATGACCATATGTCAAAGTACGACGTATGTGGGATGACCACATATCAAAAGTACAACATATGTTGGATGACCACATGTCAAAGTACGACGTATGTGGGATGACCACATGTCAAAGTACAACGTATGTGGGATGACACCAATGTCAAAAGTACAACGTATGTGGGATGACCACATGTCAAAATACAACGTATGTGGGATGACCACATGTCAAAGTACGACGTATGTGGTATGACCACATATCAAAAGTACAACGTATGTTGCAGGACCACATGTCAAAATACAACGTATTTTGGATGACCACATGTCAAAATACAACGTATGTGGGATGACCATATGTCAAAGTACGACGTATGTGGGATGACCACATATCAAAAGTACAACATATGTTGGATGACCACATGTCAAAGTACGACGTATGTGGGATGACCACATGTCAAAGTACAACGTATGTGGGATGACCACATGTCAAAATACAACGTATGTTGGATGACCACATGTCAAAGTACGACGTATGTGGTATGACCACATATCAAAAGTACAACGTATGTTGGAGGACCACATGTCAAAGTACGACGTATGTGGGATGACCACATGTCAAAGTACAACGTATGTGGGATGACCACAATGGATGACCACATGTCAAAATACAACGTATGTGGGATGATTACATGTCAAAGTACGACGTATGTGGTATGACCACATATCAAAAGTACAACGTATGTTGGATGACCACATGTCAAAATACAAGGTATTTTGGATGACCACATGTCAAAATACAACGTATGTGGGATGACCACATGTGAAAGTACGACGTATGTGGGATGACCACATATCAAAAGTACAACATATGTTGGATGACCACATGTGAAAGTACGACGTATGTGGGATGACCACATGTCAAAGTACAACGTATTTGGGATGACCACAATGTCAAAGTACAATGTATGTGGGATGACACCAATGTCAAAAGTACAACGTATGTGGGATGACACATGTCAAAATACAACGTATGTGGGATGACCACATGTCAAAACCAATGTCAAAGTACGACGTATGTGGGATGACCACATATCAAAAGTACAACGTATGTTGGATGACCACATGTCAAAGTACGACGTATGTGGGATGACCACAATGTCAAAGTGCAATGTATGTGGGATGACCACATGTCAAAGTACTATGTATGTGGGATGACCAATGTCAAAATACAACGTATGTTGGATGGCCACATTTCAAAGTACAACGTATGTTGGATGACCACATGTCAAAGTACGACGTATGTGGTATGACCACATATCAAAAGTACAACGTATGTTGGATGACCACATGTCAAAATACAACGTATGTTGGATGACCACATGTCAAAATACAACGTATGTGGGATGACCATATGTCAAAGTACGACGTATGTGGATGACCACATATCAAAAGTACAACGTATGTGGGATGACCACATGTCAAAGTACAACGTATGTGGGATGATTACATGTCAAAGTACGACGTATGTGGTATGACCACATATCAAAAGTACAACGTATGTTGGAGGACCACATGTCAAAATACAAGGTATTTTGGATGACCACATGTCAAAATACAACGTATGTGGGATGACCATATGTCAAAGTACGACGTATGTGGGATGACCACATATCAAAAGTACAACATATGTTGGATGACCACATGTCAAAGTACAACGTATGTGGGATGACACCAATGTCAAAAGTACAACTTATGTGGGATGACCACATGTTAAAAGTACAACGTATGTTGGATGACCACATGTCACAGTACAACTTATGTTGGATGACCACATGTCAAAGTACAATGTATGTGGGATGACCACATGTCAAAGTACGACGTATGTGAGATGACCACATATCAAAAGTACAACGTATGTGGGATGACCACATGTAAAAATACAACGTATGTGGGATGACCACATGTCAAAGTACGACGTATGTGAGATGACCACATATCAAAAGTACAACATATGTTGGATGACCACATGCCAAAGTACGACGTATGTGGGATGACCACATGTCAAAGTACAATGTATGTGGGATGACACCAATGTCAAAAGTACAACGTATGTGGGATGACCACATGTCAAAATACAACGTATGTGGGATGACCACATGTCAAAGTACGACGTATGTGGTATGACAACATATCAAAAGTACAACGTATGTTGGAGGACCACATGTCACAATACAACTTATGTTGGATGACCACATGTCAAAATACAACGTATGTGGGATGACCACATGTCAAAGTACGACGTATGTGAGATGACCACATATCAAAAGTACAACGTATGTGGGATGACAACATGTCAAAATACAACGTATGTTGGATGACCACATGTCAAAATACAACGAATGTGGGATGACCACATGTCAAAGTACGACGTATGTGAGATGACCACATATCAAAAGTACAACATATGTTGGATGACCACATGTGAAAGTACGACGTATGTGGGATGACCACATGTCAAAGTACAACGTATGTGGGATGACCACAATGTCAAAGTACAATGTATGTGGGATGACACCAATATCAAAAGTACAACGTATGTGGGATGACCACATGTCAAAATACAACGTATGTGGGATGACCACATGTCAAAGTACGACGTATGTGGTATGACCACATATCAAAAGTACAACGTATGTTGGAGGACCACATGTCAAAATACAATGTATTTTGGATGACCACATGTCAAAATACAACGTATGTGGGATGACCATATGTCAAAGTACGACGTATGTGGGATGACCACATATCAAAAGTACAACATATGTTGGATGACCACATGTCAAAGTACGACGTATGGGGGATGACCACAATGTCAAAGTACAACGTATGTGGGATGACCACAATGTCAAAGTACAATGTATATGGGATGACACCAATGTCAAAAGTACAACGTATGTGGGATGACCACATGTCAAAATACAACGTATGTTGGATGACCACATGTCAAAGTACGACGTATGTGGTATGACCACATATCAAAAGTACAACGTATGTTGGAGGACCACATGTCAAAATACAACGTATTTTGGATGACCACATGTCAAAATACAACGTATGTGGGATGACCATATGTCAAAGTACGACGTATGTGGGATGACCACATATCAAAAGTACAACATATGTTGGATGACCACATGTCAAAGTACGACGTATGTGGGATGACCACATGTCAAAGTACAACGTATGTGGGATGACCACATGTCAAAGTACGACGTATGTGGTATGACCACATATCAAAAGTACAACGTATGTTGGAGGACCACATGTCAAAATACAACGTATTTTGGATGACCACATGTCAAAATACAACGTATGTGGGATGACCATATGTCAAAGTACGACGTATGTGGGATGACCACATATCAAAAGTACAACATATGTTGGATGACCACATGTCAAAGTACGACGTATGTGGGATGACCACATGTCAAAGTACAACGTATGTGGGATGACCACAATGTCAAAGTACAATGTATGTGGGATGACACCAATGTCAAAAGTACAACGTATGTGGGATGACACCAATGTCAAAAGTACAACTTATGTGGGATGACCACATGTTAAAAGTACAACGTATGTGGGATGACCACATGTCACAATACAACTTATGTTGGATGACCACATGTCAAAATACAACGTATGTGGGATGACCACATGTCAAAGTCCGACGTATGTGAGATGACCACATATCAAAAGTACAACGTATGTGGGATGACCACATGTCAAAATACAACGTATGTGGGATGACCACATGTCAAAGTACGACGTATGTGAGATGACCACATATCAAAAGTACAACTGGATGACCACATGTCAAAGTACAACGTATGTGGGATGACCACAATGTCAAAGTACAATGTATGTGGGATGACCAATGTCAAAAGTACAACGTATGTGGGATGACCACATGTCAAAATACAACGTATGTGGGATGACCACATGTCAAAGTACGACGTATGTGGTATGACAACATATCAAAAGTACAACGTATGTTGGAGGACCACATGTCAAAATACAACGTATTTTGGATGACCACATGTCAAAATACAACGTATGTGGGATGACCATATGTCAAAGTACGACGTATGTGGGATGACCACATATCAAAAGTACAACGTATGTGGGATGACCACATGTCAAAATACAACGTATGTTGGATGACCACATGTCAAAGTACGACGTATGTGGTATGACCACATATCAAAAGTACAACGTATGTGGGAGGACCACATGTCAAAATACAACGTATTTTGGATGACCACATGTCAAAATACAACGTATGTGAGATGACCATATGTCAAAGTACGACGTATGTGGGATGACCACATATCAAAAGTACAACATATGTTGGATGACCACATGTCAAAGTACGACGTATGTGGGATGACCACATGTCAAAGTACAACGTATGTGGGATGACCACAATGTCAAAGTACAATGTATGTGGGATGACACCAATGTCAAAAGTACAACGTATGTGGGATGACACCAATGTCAAAAGTACAACTTATGTGGGATGACCACATATTAAAAGTACAACGTATGTGGATGACCACATGTCACAATACAACTTATGTTGGATGACCACATGTCAAAATACAACGTATGTGGGATGACCACATGTCAAAGTACGACGTATGTTAGATGACCACATATCAAAAGTACAACGTATGTGGGATGACCACATGTCAAAATACAACGTATGTGGGATGACCACATGTCAAAATACAACGTATGTTGGATGACCACATGTCAAAATACAACGTATGTGGGATGACCACATGTCAAAGTACGACGTATGTGAGATGACCACATATCAAAAGTACAACGTATGTGGGATGACCACATGTCAAAATACAACGTATGTTGGATGACCACATGTCAAAGTACGACGTATGTGGTATGACCACATATCAAAAGTACAACGTATGTTGGAGGACCACATGTCAAAATACAACGTATTTTGGATGACCACATGTCAAAATACAACGTATGTGGGATGACCATATGTCAAAGTACGACGTATGTGGGATGACCACATATCAAAAGTACAACATATGTTGGATGACCACATGTCAAAGTACGACGTATGTGGGATGACCACATGTCAAAGTACAACGTATGTGGGATGACCACAATGTGAAAGTACAACGTATGTGGGATGACCACAATGTCAAAGTACAATGTATATGGGATGACACCAATGTCAAAAGTACAACGTATGTGGGATGACCACATGTCAAAATACAACGTATGTTGGATGACCACATGTCAAAGTACGACGTATGTGGTATGACCACATATCAAAAGTACAACGTATGTTGGAGGACCACATGTCAAAATACAACGTATTTTGGATGACCACATGTCAAAATACAACGTATGTGGGATGACCATATATCAAAGTACGACGTATGTGGGATGACCACATATCAAAATACAACATATGTTGGATGACCACATGTCAAAGTACGACGTATGTGGGATGACCACATGTCAAAGTACAACGTATGTGGGATGACCACATGTTAAAAGTACAACGTATGTGGGATGACCACATGTCACAATACAACTTATGTTGGATGACCACATGTCAAAATACAACGTATGTGGATGACCACATGTCAAAGTACGACGTATGTGAGATGACCACATGTCAAAATACAACGTATGTGGGATGACCACATGTCAAAGTACGACGTATGTGAGATGACCACATATCAAAAGTACAACTTATGTGGGATGACCACATGTCAAAATACAACGTATGTAGGATGACCACATGTCAAAGTACGACGTATGTGGTATGACCACATATCAAAAGTACAACGTATGTTGGAGGACCACATGTCAAAATACAATGTATTTTGGATGACCACATGTCAAAGTACTACGTATGTGGGATGACCACATGTCAAAATACAACGTATGTTGGATGGCCATATTTCAAAGTACAACGTATGTGGGATGACCACATGTCAAAGTACAACGTATGTGGGATGACCACATGTCAAAGTACAACGTATGTGGGATGACCACATGTCAAATTACAACGTATGTGGGATGACCACAAGCAAAAGGCGAGAAGAACGGAATAACAAAGGTTCCGCTTTCCCGCCCCCTTCGTAGCCGCCAGTCAGCCTTCTCTGGCTTGTTATATATATATATGGTCAATCTGAACACGTTGTATAACTGTGTGTAAAAAAATAAAACTTTGTCTTTTATTTATGGTGACGTCCCACTTAAGGCCTGCCCCGATTTTCATTAAATGTTCATACGGGACGCCCATTGTCCGGCTGTCATGGAAAAGTAGAATAATTACCCGCTTCTATGAAAAAAATCTAATTCAAAAGGTCGTTTAATTAATAATGTTCAAGTTATCGTCCTTGTGCATTTCTTCTCGCTCCTTATGCTGCCCAAGTAGTACACTACGTCATATAAAACACTGCTACAGACTGTCCACTTAGAATTGAGGAAACAAAAGGGTGTATGTACAGTGTTACTTCTTCTATACAGTCTTTAGGTCTAAGACTAAGGCTAAGACTAAGTCTAAGACTAAGGCTAAGACTAAGGCTGAGACTAAG
This sequence comes from Biomphalaria sudanica, assembly GCA_036873155.1. Classification (NCBI taxonomy): domain Eukaryota; kingdom Metazoa; phylum Mollusca; class Gastropoda; family Planorbidae; genus Biomphalaria; species Biomphalaria sudanica. The sequence continues at coordinate 36,964 of JAZGLO010000744.1, read as the reverse complement.
ACTAGGCTAAGACTAAGGCTAAGGCTAAAGCTAGGACTAAGGCTAAGGCTAAGACTGCTTTATTGATCCTTATGGAAATTTGTTGTGATTACAAGGACTCTTTTCTCATATAAAGACAACACAACAGAAACATTCACATAAATAGAACAGACACAACAAAAAAAGTTCATTCAGCGACTACACACAGACATCTTGGTCCTTTTCATGTTTCCTGATCAACGAGTGGCGTTGATATAGTCAGACCGAGGGAGGTATGAACGAGTTTTTTAAACGAAATCTGCGAATTCAACGATGCGGAATCTTGAATATAGCAGAAAATTTTTAACTTTGGAAAGACCAGATGCATATGAATATCTCCCATGCCTGCAGCGGAGTTTTTTCCTGGTTTGAAATCCTATTCCTTGTCTCAAAGAAGTGCTGCTTTTAAAGAGAATATTATAAATCTTAAAACTATTTACTGGCATTCATGCGGCCCTTTTGGTGCCCCTCCCGGCCCAATTGGGTACCGGCCCACCGGAATTCTGTGCCCAGCGGACAAATTTGTAGTGTCTTCCAGAAAATAAAGGCGAAAGACTATTCTCTGCAGTAAATGTAATGTGGACTAGCGCGAAGATCACTCTGCTAAGAGATTCGTGCGTTCAGTTTTTAAGGGTATCAGCTTCATAAAATGATATAGGTGTCAACTAACATCGGCATAGCAGGAGCTTCAGTGAAACCATTGGATATAATATCTTTTTTTTATTCCCTGCTCTAAAGACGTGCAGACATATCTACGGGTTGAATCATAAAACAGAAACATGAGAGACGAGAGTTTGACCCCCCCCCCCCCACCCCCTTTTTCCGGTCCCGCTATCGATCCCAAAAAAATCTGGTCACCATAAGACTAGCCTACTTCATTTTCATTTATATACGGGTAATAAAAATGGAGATATTAAAGATATTAGTGAATAAGTTCATAAATATCGTATTTCTAAGATTGGAACAAAAATATGTCAGTGAACGCTCATATCAAGGTGTCGCTACATGTCTATATAAAATAACCTGGTACAATTGTCATAGCACACTCGTAAATTTAGAATGATGTATATCGCATTTTGCCTTATTTAAAACAAAATGTCTTTGGTACTATACTCTATAATAGCGAGACCAATCTTGACGTCGGACCTGTGACATGGCAACGAGCTATTGGTCTAAACTGCACACAGGTTGCGACGTTACAATTCACTATTGAGGCCTTCTGCAACAATTGGTCTAGTTAATATAATTTTGAAAGTGACCAGCATAGAATCGCAAAACATTTTTTTTGTAAAACTTTTAGTGCATTGTAGAAAAGATTTCATCTAATGTCATGTGTTTTTCTCCCTTCATCATGTGTTCTTCTTTCATTGTCTGACTCAAGGACAATGTCTTGCATTTGTTATTATTGGATGCCATTTTTAAAATAACAACCTGAACGTTCTGTGTGTCTCAACATTGCGATGTGTGTCTCTGTGAGTCAAAATTGCCATGTGTGTCCTTATGTGTCAACATTGCTGTGTGTCTCCATGTGTGTCAGCATTGCGGTGTGTGGTCCTGTGTGTCAGCATTATTGTGTGTGTCCCTGTGTGTTAACATTCTGAGTGTGGGCCCTCTGTGTAAGTCGGCATTGTCTTTTGTGATCATGTCCTCGTAACTCTGCTGTTCTCCCGTGACATCCCATTGTCCTTGTGGTCTTATTCAGAGGCGTAGTGAGGAGGGGGGGGCAAGGGGGCACGCTGCCACCCTCAGAGAGGCGCAACAAAATTTTTTTTGTAGATATGTTAGTTAGATAATACATTCTAAGATTAATTGTATTATATTATTATTAAATAATTTTTATTTATAAGCCTATATTTTCTTTGTGATGTTCATTGAAACTGGGGGGTGGGGGGGCGCCTAAAAGGTACCTTGCCCCGGGCGCACGTTTTGCTCACTACGCCTCTGGCCTGACTGTATCTTGACTGTTGGAGCTAATTATGCTAATGGGCGCTTTATGTGCTAAGTTCTCACATGGTATGCGTGTTAATAGTAGCTTGTCTTGCATGCATGTTTTTCTGTTTTCGAAGCTGCAGGCCTAACAACACATATGAAACATCTTAATTCGAAAAGAGCATTAGAGGATTAAAATTGAAGAGTTCTCCGACAACCTGAGCTCGAGTTACTGCCCCTGTCTCTGTGAGGTCTTTTAATACATTTAGTTAGCATTTTGTTTCTTCCAAACGATCCTAAACTGGTGGGTGCTGACAACTAAGGCGTTTTTAGTGATGGAAAAATCTGTTCAATTTGCTTTGTATTTATTAATCTATATTTGAGAGTTTATCCAGCAAAAACGAAATGATTATCAATGTTTTAAAATTTAATTGAGGTATATTTTGTGCGTTTATTTTCCAAAAAATACAAGAATTTAATTAATCTTTTAAGTTTGACGTTTCATACTTTGTACGCACGACAAGAACGATTCACATTCCTCTTTTGAAGAAATTTCATTGTCTTCTCCAATGGATATCGTTTTTTCTTTCGTCAGAACGGTCATGTTTTTTTTCTTTCACCAGAACGGTAATGTTTTTTCTTTTCTTCAGAACGGTCATGTTTTTTTCTTTCGTCAGAACGGTCATATCATTTTCTTTCCCCAGAACGGTCATATCATTTTCTTTCCCCAGAACGGTCATGTTTTTTTTCTTTCACCAGAATGGTCATGTTATTTTCTTTCGTCAGAACGGTCATGTTTTTTTCTTTCACCAGAACGGTCATGTTTTTTTCTTTCTTCAGAACGGTCATGTTTTTTTCTTTGTCAGAACGGTCATGTTTTTTTCTTTCTTCAGAACGGTCATGTTTTTTTCTTTCACCAGAATGGTCATGTTTTTTTCTTTTGTCAGAACGGTCATGTTATTTTCTTTCGTCAGAACGGTCATGTTTTTTTTCTTTCGTCAGAACGGTCATATCATTTTCTTTCCCCAGAACGATTATCTTTTTTTTCTTTCACCAGAACGGTCATGTTATTTCTTTCGCCAGAACGGTCATGTTTTTTCTTTTCGCCAGAATGGTCATGTTATTTCTTTCGCCAGAACGGTCATGTTTTTTCTTTTCGCCAGAATGGTCATGTTATTTCTTTCGCCAGAACGGTCATGTTATTTCTTTCGCCAGAACAGTCATGTTATTTCTTTCACCAGAACGGTCATGTTATTTCTTTCGCCAGAACGGTCATGTTATTTCTTTCGCCAGAACGGTCATGTTATTTCTTTCACCAGAACAGTCATGTTATTTCTTTCACCAGAACAGTCATGTTATTTCTTTCACCAGAACAGTCATGTTATTTCTTTCACCAGAACAGTCATGTTATTTCTTTCACCAGAACAGTCATGTTATTTCTTTCACCAGAACAGTCATGTTATTTCTTTCACCAGAACGGTCATGTTATTTCTTTTCGCCAGAATGGTCATGTTATTTCTTTTCGCCAGAATGGTCATGTTATTTCTTTCGCCAGAACGGTCATTTTATTTCTTTTCGCCAGAATGGTCATGTTATTTCTTTCACCAGAACGGTGATGTTATTTCTTTCACCAGAATGGTCATGTTTTTCTTTTGCCTGAACGGTGATGTTATTTCTTTCGTTAGAAGGGTCATGTTTTTTATTTTGCCAGAACAGTCATGTTATTTCTTTCGCCAGAACGGTCATGTTATTTCTTTCGCCAGAACGGTCATGTTTTTTCTTTTCGCCAGAATGGTCATGTTATTTCTTTCGCCAGAACGGTCATGTTATTTCTTTCGCCAGAACAGTCATGTTATTTCTTTCACCAGAACGGTCATGTTATTTCTTTCGCCAGAACGGTCATGTTATTTCTTTCGCCAGAACAGTCATGTTATTTCTTTCACCAGAACAGTCATGTTATTTCTTTCACCAGAACAGTCTGTTATTTCTTTCACCAGAACAGTCATGTTTTTTCTTTCACCAGAACAGTCATGTTATTTCTTTCACCAGAACGGTCATGTTATTTCTTTCACCAGAACGGTCATGTTTTTTCTTTTCGCCAGAATGGTCATGTTATTTCTTTCGCCAGAACGGTCATGTTTTTTCTTTTCGCCAGAATGGTCATGTTATTTCTTTCGCCAGAACGGTCATGTTATTTCTTTCGCCAGAACAGTCATGTTATTTCTTTCGCCAGAACCGTCATGTTATTTCTTTCGCCAGAACAGTCATGTTATTTCTTTCACCAGAACAGTCATGTTATTTCTTTCACCAGAACGGTCATGTTATTTCTTTCGCCAGAACGGTCATGTTATTTCTTTCGCCAGAACAGTCATGTTATTTCTTTCACCAGAACAGTCATGTTATTTCTTTCACCAGAACAGTCATGTTATTTCTTTCACCAGAACGGTCATGTTATTTCTTTCGCCAGAACAGTCATGTTATTTCTTTCACCAGAACAGTCATGTTATTTCTTTCACCAGAACAGTCATGTTATTTCTTTCACCAGAACAGTCATGTTATTTCTTTCACCAGAACAGTCATGTTATTTCTTTCACCAGAACAGTCATGTTATTTCTTTCACCAGAACAGTCATGTTATTTCTTTCACCAGAACGGTCATGTTATTTCTTTCACCAGAACAGTCATGTTATTTCTTTCACCAGAACGGTCATGTTATTTCTTTCGCCAGAACAGTCATGTTATTTCTTTCACCAGAACAGTCATGTTATTTCTTTCACCAGAACAGTCATGTTATTTCTTTCACCAGAACAGTCATGTTATTTCTTTCACCAGAACAGTCATGTTATTTCTTTCACCAGAACAGTCATGTTATTTCTTTCACCAGAACAGTCATGTTATTTCTTTCACCAGAACAGTCATGTTATTTCTTTCACCAGAACAGTCATGTTATTTCTTTCACCAGAACAGTCATGTTATTTCTTTCACCAGAACAGTCATGTTATTTCTTTCGCCAGAACAGTCATGTTATTTCTTTCACCAGAACAGTCATGTTATTTCTTTCACCAGAACAGTCATGTTATTTCTTTCACCAGAACAGTCATGTTATTTCTTTCACCAGAACAGTCATGTTATTTCTTTCGCCAGAACGGTCATGTTATTTCTTTCACCAGAACAGTCATGTTATTTCTTTCGCCAGAACGGCCATCTGATTGTAATTCGAGTTCCTATGAATGTCAAAAGCCCGCTAAAAAGTGTGTCGTGGAGCCTGCCTATTCAGTATCAGTCCATTCTCCTTAATTTCACTTCATTTAAATCTCGAGCTTTTTACTAGCAGAGATACTACACTGTAGACACCTTTGTTAGGGATAGTCTAAAGCTCGATATCCTGGAAAAACACGTTTAGGGGACCATCCTTGGATTCTGTTAGGGAAGCTAACAGTTTCTATAGACTGCCTAGCTGACTGAGGGAGATGTGAACATATATTCTTTTTGGTCCTGGATTCGCAATTAGTAAAAATTTGAGAAACACTGAAAGATTAAGGAGGTACGTGGCTATATCAGAGAAACGTCTAGAAAGATTATAAATGTTTGACGCTACTGACCTAGATATGTTTGTCTTTCGTGGTCGTGAATTTGTGTCACGGGCTGAAACTGTAACCTCAAGGAAGGGCGATCACTCCCTCTGTACACTTTGTTCTGCGATATCTTAAGCAGAGTTTGTTTTCCTTGGTCCAGGTTTAACAATATTCGGTTATTAATAGTTATAAACAAGTGTTAGAGGTTATTACGTTAATATATATATATATAATTGGGTAGGGGGAGGAAAACTAGGTAATGGAAACGAAATCAACTACTCCTGGAAGACTACACGTTTGCAATAGTTTCTGTTTTGGTCTACCGATAGCTTTTTGAATTAGATATGCATATGTTGTATCATTATATAAAACTAAAAGAAGAAATCTAGATTAAGGAGATGTATTAAAACGCTCTTGGTGTGTTCCCTATAGGCAAGTAAAAGTAGTTTACTATTGTCAGTTATAGAGATCAGGTCTAAATCAAGGAAATCCCATGCCGAACTGGGAGTCGACCACTTAGTGAGGTTGTGACAGAGCGTCCCATGATGTTTGCTGGACATGTTCTTCGATAAAATGAATTGCGTATACTAAGAGTTGCGATGACATGGAGGCCATTACTAGGAAAGCGCAAACAGGGCAGTCCTCGTATAACTTGGCGCCACACTTTCATGGAGGACCTCAGAGCAGTGGATACCAGTTGTGGAGAGGCTTCAGGCATAGCCAGTGACAGATCTTTGTGGAGACAGCTTGTCGCTCAATGCGCCGGAGGATCTAAGTCTAAGTTGACCCTTGACAGTAGTAAGATATTCTTTTACACTTTCAATGAAATAACATAAACAATAAACAAAAAGATTTATGAATGTATAAAAAAATGCAAAAAACTTCCTCAATTTGGGAATATTCGCTCGATTTAAGCTTTTTTCTCTTGGTGCTGTCTTCAATGGGTTTCATAAAAGGTTCGCCACGCGCCATCACGGTAACGCTTCTGTATAATTTCCCATTTCTCAGAAAGAGTTTATGTCTTAGGCGTTACGTTTTGTCAAATTTGTACTCAAGACATAACAAAAACTTCAACACTAAAAACTACGTCACTTAATCTGTCTGATAGTAATCATAGCAAGAAAATCAAGGGCGTATCTCCGCCTTAACATAGAAAGAAAATCAAGGGCGTATCTCCGCCTTAACACAGCAAGAAGTACAGAGAAGAGACGAGACTTGCTAATCGAAACACGTATGTGCAGTTGAATCCTATAGTGTCGCCGAGTCGGCCCGAGTTGGAGTACCGACTGTGTCTGATTAAAAAAAAGTGTGGGACTATCAAGGGTCAACTGTAGTAATAAATAATAAATCATTCACCCGATCTCTCCGTGTGTCACTCACAGAGATTTTTACAAAGCTTATATCAACTGGCTCTGCCTGTCTGGTAATAAGTGTGTACAAATTATTTCTCCCACACCCATTCTCGGATCAAGCTGAAAATTTGCATAATTATCCATTAGCATAGCCATGACGTGAATCAATAAAAAAGTATTCAATTTTACAGTTAATTACTGGCGATTAATTATTTTGTTTAATAGCAACAAGGGAAACCAATACTTCAGTATTCACAGTTATGGCTAAATTTGTTGGGCTTAGTCCCCTTAAATAATTGTTAGCGCTATTTCTCCTCACACATTCTCCGGTCAAATTGATACTCAAAACAATTATTTCTTGTACCTAACAAAACATCAATCAATAAACAAAAAATACTCAATTAGTCAATTAATTATTAGTTGTTGTTTTTTGCGAAATCGAATAAGGAAAATAGCTTGTACATTTTTCGTAGAATGTTCAGAACGTAGTTCTTCCCCTTAAGATAGCTTTTTTTTCCTTTTTTTTTAAAGGATTTTTTTTGTTGTTGTTTCATGTGCTCACCACTTTTATTTGTGTCGCGTTTTATCTTCCAGTGCTACAATTTGCCGGCCATTTCAGTACACGGACCAAAAGTTTGGAACTCACTCCCCATTGAGCTCAGACAAACCAAATGCTTCGCTACATTCAAGAAGAAGATTAAAGCCTAAACTGTTCAAAATCTATTTGGATAACTGCCAATATTCTAACTCTTGTTTCTTGTTTTTTTTATGTTCTCGAAACAAAACGCGACATTTCTGGCTATCATCGATATGTAGTCAAAATTATTCTTATTTTAGTCATAGACAACAGAGTCTATGATTTCTGCGAATGACGCCTGGGGTAAGACGTAGGCAGTTGTTAGCAAAGGATAAGTTCTTTAAAGTTGGACCAATTAAAAGTAAGTTTGCCTTTAGTAAAATGTAGACACTCCATGGTACAAATTTAGATCCGCTGAAAGTAACTTAGCAGACTATGCTCATTTTGTTTTCTGGCGAGGTAAAAACTGGTGAAGTGGATTTCTTGCGCCCCTGGGGAGTCTTCCGCTTCTGTCTGCATATTATTGTTTTTTTTTTTTAATCTGTTCCGTGCATTTACCGCAGTGGGGTGCTAGAGTCTGGCGCCCAGCGTGTGTCTCAAGTTTTCTTTTCTGCCCATCGATAGTCTCCCTTGTTGAAAAAACACAATTATTACAATGTGAAATATCAGATGTGAAATAATTCAATTCCAAGTCTAGAAAAGATGAATTAAGAACCATGTTAAGAACGCAGATATAAATATATATTTACTTATATCCAAAGGAACATGAACTGTCACTTTTATTCCCTCAGGCCCACAAGCTTTCGTTAGATTGACATTTTAAAACATGTTACAGACTTGCTGTTTAGTTATTCCTAAGTCGAGATAGTTTCCTACAGTAACATCTTGCAATGACTCGTAAGTTGTTAAACTGGTTAGTGTCTAAACTACAGTACAAGTTATTGAGCTCATTAGCAAGTTTTTCTACGTTGCTAGTGATTCCTTTTTAGTTCTGAGTCAAGTTCTGACCTGTGCACCTGTTGTTTTGTTCATAATATTCCACGCCCTTCTGATGTTACTTGCTGTAATTAAGTCCTCCACTTGGAGGCCGTAATTCTTTCTCCCTTCTTCAAGGGCAGCGTTGAGATTTCGTTGGGCCATTTTTCTTTTCTGTATGTCGCTTCCCATAAACTCTCTTTTCTTTGTGTTTATTTCTCTTGGTGTTGCTCTTTAGTTTGTTGCTTGGATAGATTTGAAAATTTTTGGTGCCGAGGCACAAGCTTTTGCAGAATTTGATATAATTAGTGACCGCTTCAGCCCATTCTTCAAGGTTTGACGGGTGACTTACCACCTTAAGATTAATTGATAGCCGTTGTCCAGAGTACCTACTTGCAGACATCGCTGTAGGGTATTTCCGCATGTTCCTTGAGTCTGGTTCCCTAGACACGCTGAGAGTAAAAGAATGCTTTTGTGAATTTTTTCGTTTAGTCAATGTCTTACATGTTTAAGCCAATGCAGACTTCTATGTGCCAGTAGCTCATTGACACTGTCAACTCACTGTGAGTTTAGGAAGATTTCAAAAGTGCCTGGTTGACAGATCTTTCCATGATTAGATACACATGATATGTAGCAAACCACGCTTACTTGGCACATTAAAGAATCTGGTGAACGTAAAGGCATTTAGAATCTGGTGACTTAAAGAGAAGACTGCTGACTTAAAGGCATTTAGAATCTGTTGACTTAAAGGCATTTACAATCTGTTGACTTAAAGGCATTTACAATCTGTTGGCTTAAACGCATTTAGAATCTGTTCACTTAAAGACATTTAGAATCTGCTCATTTAAAGGCATTTAGAATCTGTTGACTTAAAGACATTTAGAATCTGTTAACTTAAAGACATTAAGACTGCTCACTTAAAGGCATTTAGAATCTGTTGACTGACTTAAAGGCATTTAGAATCTGTTGACTTAAAGACATTAAGAATCTGCTCACTTAAAGGCATTTAGAATCTGCTGACTAAAAGGCATCTAGAATCTGTTGACTTAAAGACATTTAGAATCTGCTCACTTGAACGCATTTAGAATCTGTTGACTTAAAGGCATTTAGAGTCTGAGCCTCAAGTAAAAAAAATAACACAGTATTCCATCTCGAGACTTCCACAAAGGAATAGAGAGTGAGATCAAATGTGAATTCAAACCAAGAACAAGTTTGAAGTTTAAAAATACATTGAATGGCCATCAACTAAAAAAGTTTAAACACAAAACAAAAAATAATTTTATCTCCAATTTAGAACTCGTCTCCCAGTTATCCAGATAATAGTCACATGATCAGACAATCAAGACAATTCACATCTTCAAATTTATCTTCTTTTTTTTTGGCACTCTTACTTTCCTGGGATTTCTGCCCTTATGCAAGATAGGCATAACTCTTTCAAACCTCTATCATTGAGGCACACCTCCGTTAGGTACAAGTCTATCGGGGGTCTATCATTTTGGCTGAACTCTACCAGACAGACCTCTATCAGACAGACTTCTATTGGACAGACCTCTATCAGACAGACCTCTATCAGACAGACCTCTATCAGACAGACCTCTATCAGACAGACCTCTTTAAGACAGACCTCTATCAGACAGTATCAGACAGACCGATATCAGGCAGACCTCTATTAGGCAGACCTCTATCAGACAGACCTCTATCAGACAGACCTTTATCAGACAGAACTCTATCAGACAAACCTTTATCAGGCAAACCTCTATCAGACAGACCTCTATCAGTCAGACCTCTATCAGACAGACCTCTATCAGTCAGACCTATATCAGGTAGACCTCTATCAGACTGACCTCTATCAGGTAGACCTCTATCAGACAGACGTATATCAGACAGACCTTTATCTGACAGACCTCTATCAGATAGACCTTTATCAGACAGACCCCTATCAGAGAGATCTCTATCACACAGACCTCTACTGATAGACCTCTATCAGACAGACCTCTATCAGGCAGACCTCTATCAGACAGACCTCTATCTGACAGACCTCTATCTGACAGACCTCTATCAGGCAGACCTCAATCAGACAGACCTCTATCAGAAAGACCTCTATCAAACAGACCTCTATCAGACAGACCTCTATCAGACAGACCTCTATCAAACTGAACTCTATCAGACATACCTCTGTCAGTCAGACGTCTATCAGGTAGGCCTCTATCAGACTGACCTCTATCAGACAGACCTTTGCTGATAAACCTCCATCAGACAGACCTCTATCAGACAGACCTCTATCAAACTGAACTCTATCAGACATACCTCTGTCAGTCAGACCTCTATCAGGTAGGCCTCTATCAGACTGACCTCTATCAGACCGACCTCTATCAGACAGACGTATATCAGACAGACCTTTATCTGACAGACCTCTATCAGATAGACCTTTATCAGACAGACCTCTATCAGAGAGATCTCTATCACACAGACCTCTGCTGATAGACCTCTATCAGACAGACCTCTATCAGACAGACCTCTATCAGGCAGACCTCTATCAGCAAACCTCTATCAGACAGACCTTTATCAGACAGACGTATATCAGACAGACCTCTATCAGACAGACCTCTATCAGACAGACCTCTATCAAACTGAACTCTATCAGACATACCTCTGTCAGTCAGACCTCTATCAGGTAGGCCTCTATCAGACTGACCTCTATCAGGTAGGCCTCTATCAGACTGACCTCTATCAGACCGACCTCTATCAGACAGACGTATATCAGACAGACCTTTATCTGACAGACCTCTATCAGATAGACCTTTATCAGACAGACCTCTATCAGAGAGATCTCTATCACACAGACCTCTGCTGATAGACCTCTATCAGACAGACCTCTATCAGGCAGACCTCTATCAGCAAACCTCTATCAGACAGACCTTTATCAGACAGACGTATATCAGACAGACCTCTATCAGACAGACCTCTATCAGACAGACCTCTATCAGGCAGACCTCTATCAGGTAGACCTCTATCAGACAGACCTCTATCAGGCAGACCTCTATCAGGTAGACCTCTATCAGACAGACCGCTATCAGACAGACCTCTATCAGACAGACCTCTATCAAACAGACGTATATCAGACAGACGTATATCAGACAGACCTTTATCTGACAGACCTCTATCAGACAGACCTCTATCAGACAGACCTCTATCAGGCAGACCTCTGCTGATAGACCTCTATCAGACAGACCTCTATCAGGCAGACCTCTATCAGACAAACCTCTATCAGACAGACCTCTATCAGGCAGACCTCTATCAGACAGACCTCTATCAAACATACCTCTATCAGACACACCTCTCTTAGGCAGACTTCTATATAGACCTCTATCAGACAGACCTCTATCAAACAGACCTCTATCAGACAGACCTCTATAAGGTAGACCTCTATCAGACTGAACTCTATAAGACAGACCTTTATCTGACAGACCTCTATCAGACAGACCTCTATCAGACAGACCTCTATCAGACAGACCTCTGCTGATAAACCTCCATCAGACAGACCTCTATCAGACAGACCTCTATCAGACAGACGTATATCAGACAGACCTCTATCAGACAGACCACTATCAGGCAGATCTCTATCAGACAGACCTCTATCAGACAGACCACTATCAGGCAGACCTCTATCAGACAAGACCACTATCAGACAGACCTCTATCAGTTCTCAACGTTAGTGCGCTGTATTCTAAGTTGAAGGTGAACGAAAACTAAATAGTTGGCGTAGCTTCAGAAGTGGCTTTGGTGGGGTGGGGGGAAGGGGTAGAAGTAACATGGACGTAACTTTTCAACGAATATTTTTATCAGCACGTGTATTATCGATCGTTTCTATCTATACAAATTTAAAAGTAATCTACACTTCTTGGTTCCTTATCCATGTGATACAAATTTTAAAAAAAATCTACACTTCTTGGTCATTAGAATTAAATAAACAACTTAGCATCTCTGAAAATTACTATATGGTAACACATTTTACCATGGATCTGATTTGTCTTGGAAATTAATCAGTTGATTTATGCACAGATTTGGACACTTCCTGTTCTGAATTGATTGAGAATGTATCACCAGGCGTCCTTCCAGAAGCAGGTCATCAGACAGTGACAAGCTTGATGACGTCATTGTAAAAAAAAATGTATGGGGAAATTATATGCACTCATAACAATTCGTCATATTTTATATTTAGTTTGGAAATATTTTGAAATCGGTCAGTAATTTAGGTCGGCAGATGACCCTTTAGTCCAGACGTCCCTATTTGGTGTGACGGCGTAAGGAAGGGGGGGGGGGTCGGCGTTACAGCAGACTAAGGTCATGAGCATAGTTGATCTTCATGGTAACGGAAGCGATGTTGTTGTTTTTTAGACAACAAATCGATACCTGCAGAAAGACTTTATTTCTCCAAGAGGACATGACGCAACAGTTGTATATTAGGGCATATAAGGACGATTCGCAACTTAAGTATTTTTTGTTTGGCAAAGAAGTACATGTCGCAACTGTTGTATTTTTTATTTTTATTTTTTAGGGCACACGAGGAAATTTTAAACTGATGTATTTTTTTCAAGATTTTAGGACACAAGACATGTCGCAACAGTTGTATTTTTTTTTTTTGGGACACAAGAGAACATGTCGCAAATGTTGTATTTTTGTTTAAATTTTAGGACATCTGATGACATGTCGCAACTGTTGTATTTTTTTTACGACATATGAGGACATGTCTCAAACGATTTACGCTTCAACATCAATAGAAGGCACGTATTTTATTAGAACACAGGAGGACATGTGTTTCATAAGGATTCTAGAGGACATGTGTTTCTTTAAAGCAAAAGATATTTGTTTTATTAGGACACAAGAGGACATGTGCTTATGTCTATGAGCAGGACAAAAGAGGACCTGTCCATTGCTACACAAAAAGAGGTGCTCATGTTCTGTGTTTACCTCTAACCCTAACAACAAAATATATTTTGAAAAAAGATAATTATTAATATCATCAGTAATATCACCATTGACATCATCATCATCGCTATCGTCATCAGTGACATCCTTTTTAATATCATTACCAACATCATCGCTAACATCAACGCTAAAATCGTCATTGAAAACACCATCAACATCATTAACATCGGGATTAAAGTCATCACTGACATCATCATGTCGGTAAAGTTAATGGGGTGGTCAACCTTTATTAGGTATAGGGAGTCAGTTTATTTTCGATACGCATGCCATAAGTCGCTTAAAAAAACAACATCCTATGGAATCGAACCTCGGTAACAGTATTCACTCTGGGCAGGAATTTCGAATGGCCGGATAGTACCGCTGTCCGCTACACATACCACATATTCCCCGCTGGCCATATTTATTAACATTTCATGCAATAGGGAAGATGTTCTTGAAGTTATTTTTTTAGCGTCAAACTAGTGATTATGCTGGTGTCTCTATAGAGATCGATACTAAAGGAAAACCACATCCCATGATCTTACTTTACATTTGTTCACTAACAATTTTTTTAAAATTATCTAATAAAAATTCGGCCTGGATTTTTTTTTAGTATCATTATTATTATTAATATTGCTTTGTATTAAAAGCTGTACTATTGTCAATGCTTAGCTTTGTTCTACTTTTGAAGGTTAGAAACGATAACTCTGGCAAAATGTAAGTTCAAAATGATTTATAAGTTATTTCCCTTGCATTCCTAATGCGTTCTATAATCAAGCTAATTCACACGTACTAAATAGATTTTGTTTCGATCTACTGGCTTCATCAGTGCGCATGTATTTCTCTCTCTCTCTCTCCTTCCTGTCTCATAACCTATTAAATCTGAGATTTTGTTAAAAGTGTTCTCTTTTCAAATATTAAAGATGGAATCAGGGACTGTATAGAAACTCCTTCTTTCTTGCTTCCCAATGATGACGTACTGAGTTCTGCTTCTACACAAACCATAGACACGAAGACATCAAATTCTATCAATTAAAAAGATCAGTTCTCGTCTAGTCTGATTTTATAACAGTCCCTTCACCTCTCGCTAACGCAGTCCTAGTTCATTTGAAAGCACAGCCTATTTTCATATATCTTGCCTAGGATATTCATAACAAATGTGTATATTAATATACTGAATTTAATAATGAATAGTAAGACTAACATACATAAAAAAGAGCCAACCTCAGTTGGTTAGTTCAAAAGTTAAAACATAATGAGTGATTACTGGGCTAAATCAAATAATCAATTAGTACATTTTAGTCCAATCATTGCATTGGTTTCAATGTTATGTTTCTAGAATACTTTCACTAGACGGTCAAAGTCTCAAACCATAAAATGTAAGGCTCTTTTTCTTATTTCTACAGAGAAGATCTATTTAGGCTGAAAACCAAATATTTCATGCCTTTTGGCAGAAAATCAAATTATTTCATGCATTGACACATTTCAACATACATATTCATTGAAAACCAAACTATTCAATGCCAATGCCTAATACCTGTCATTTATTCTATTTTTTTTACATCGTAATTGATGCTAGTTTTAAGTATCAACTGTCTGACGTGTTCAGTGCCGATATGAAATTCCTAGAAATTGAAATGTCTTATACTGACCTGACTTCCATGATATGAAATGTTGTTGGCGCCTCCCCTCATAGAAATGAGAGGAAATCCTGGCGGCCACGCAAAAGCCCTCCCCCTCCCCCTTTCCACACAATTTCTTGTGCTAATGTAGCTTGCAAAATGACATTTGTAGTGTCGCTACATTTGACATGTACCACATGGCATATAAATTAAAAAGGAGTTACGAACCGGGGGGGGGGGTATGTCAAATGAAAGAGAGAGTGAGGGGGGGTGAGTGAGAAGAGAAAGAGACACAGAGATAGAAAGACACAGAGATAGCGAGACACAGAGAGAGAGACACACAGAGAGACACACAAAGAGAGTCACAGACACACAGAGAGACACACAGAGACACGAAGAGAGAGACACACACAGAGACACAGGCACAGAGAGAGACACACAGACACAGAGAGAGACACACACACACAGAGAGACACACAGAGAGATACAGAGACAGACACACAGAGAGAGACAAAGAGAGAGACAGAGACATAGAGATAGAAATAGAGAAACAGAGAGAGAGAAAGGCATAAAAAAACAGTACATTATACAGAAACACCGAGAGAGAGGGCCGGAAAAGAGAGACTGGTCAGACAGGATCTTAGAGAGAGAGACAGAGGGCCGGAAAAGAGAGACTGGTCAGACAGGATCTTAGAGAGAGAGAGAGGGCCGGAAAAAAAAAGACTGGTCAGACAGGATCTTAGAGAGAGAGAGAGAGAGAGGGCCGGAAAAGAGAGACTGGTCAGACAGGATCTTAGAGAGAGAGAGAGGGCCGGAAAAGAGAGACTGGTCAGACAGGATCTTAGAGAGAGAGGGCCGGAAAAGAGAGACTGGTCAGACAGGATCTTAGAGAGAGAGAGAGAGAGGGCCGGAAAAGAGAGACTGGTCAGACAGGATCTTAGAGAGAGAGAGAGAGAGGGCCGGAAAAGAGAGACTGGTCAGACAGGATCTTAGAGAGAGAGAGAGAGGGCCGGAAAAGAGAGACTGGTCAGACAGGATCTTAGAGAGAGAGAGAGAGGGCCGGAAAAGAGAGACTGGTCAGACAGGATCTTAGAGAGAGAGAGAGAGAGGAGCACAGAGAGTAAGGGATTGAAGAGACAAAAAGAGGGGAAAAGAGAGAATACTTAGAAGATAGTGGGAAGCATTGAGAGAAAGAGAGACAAAAAGAGAAACGTGGAAGAGATCAAATAAAAACGAAATGATTACAAAACCTTTAACTTTAAACAAATCATGGGAAAAGCAAAGAAACAAAATGTCCAATTAACGTTAATTAATGCTCGCTAATGAAAGAAACAAGAATTGAACGATTATGGCGCGGGTTCCCAAACTCTTTTCCGCGGAACTGTATAGTGTTCTTGGGGCTCTGAGTAGACTATTTCTTCCGCAATCATTTTGGAGTAAGTAAGTAGTGCGCGTGAAATAATTCCTAAGTAATGGCAGAAGTACAAATCATATAAAGTGAAAGAAATCACGGGAAAAAAATCCAAACCTAGTACCTTATATTGGAATTATTATTATAGCTTTTATATAGCGCTACTTTCATGCTTATAGAATGCTCAGAGCGCTTTGGTCCATTCTCATTTGTGGACCAGTGGGGGGAGGGGGGGGGGAGGGGAATCTAGGAGAAGGTTTTCCGTGCTGCCTTTAGGCGCCTTTAGGCGCTCAGTAAACACAACTCTGCCCGAGTCAGGTGTCGAACCTCGAGCCCCCTTCTAGGTAGCCAAGACAAGCCAAGTTCAAGCGCACTTAGCCTCTCGACCACTATTCAAACTGACATTCTAACGTGTGACATTAAAATAGTAACCTTGTACATCTGCCAGTTAGATTCAGCATATCCTTTATCGAGGGCTAGATATTTTGACAAATAAGTAAAAATAAGTAAAAAATAAGCAAAAACAAAAAATCGAAAATGTGTTGTTTGTATGCCTTACATGATTATTTGAATGAATTAAATTTTAAAGTAGATTCAAAGCATCACCAAAAGATTGACTTGAATTCTTTCACAATTCTTTTTTTGTAAAATACAATTAAGACATTTTCCATGTCGCTAAACCAGATCAGTGACTCCAATATGCAGATAAAACATGGCTTTATAAGATTTATCAGCGAGTTCTCAGAGGAGATTCCCAATATTTCCAAACACATGTTTACATTATTTTTTAGCTCTCGTTTTCTCCAAACAATGAGCTTAAAGCGAGATTTGTGTTGCGATGATGTCAAAGTGCCGAAAGGAGCATTGCGTTACCAATATTGCGCCCGATTACAAAAAGATGAGCTATTCAAGACATCAAAGGGAACTTGATGGCTGAGTGGTTAAGCGTTTGGCTTTCCAAACCGAGAAGTCCTGGGTTCGAACGTTACATTCGTGATTAAAGTTGGGGAAATAATGGCAGTTGGTCGTTGTGCTGGCCACATGACACTTTCGTTAACTGTCTGCCATAGAAACAGATGACTTTTACATCGCAAGGTCTGAACGGGGTATTTTCTGTCACCCATACTATTAAAGTCAATACACACAATTAATCAAAGCCCGATATCACGTTGCAGAATTCTGAGAATTATTTCGACTTTTTTTTCAGACTTTTATTTCTAAAATTATAGAGAGTAGGCCTACTAAAGAAAAGGAAAAGTACAATTTTGGAAACAGTCGAATGTAGGGCCTACCTTCTATTTCCATTATCCAAACGAAAATGAAATCTGATTTCAGCCAACAAAGTAGGGAAACTAGATCCCATTTCAAGCTTCTTTACTGAATAATATCACACATCTTGCACATAGTCTAGCTGGCAGGGAACCTAGATCCCATTTCAAGCTTCTTTACTAAATAATATCACACACCATGCACATAGTCTAGCTGGCAGGGAACCTAGATCCCATTTCAAGCTTCTTTACTAAATAATATCACACACCTTGCACATAGTCTAGCTGGCAGGGAACCTAGATCCTATTTCAAGCTTCTTTACTAAATAATATCACACATCTTGCACATAGTCTAGCTGGCAGGGAAACTAGATCCCATTTCAAGCTTCTTTACTGAATAATATCACACATCTTGCACATAGTCTAGCTGGCAGGGAACCTAGATCCTATTTCAAGCTTCTTTACTGAATAATATCACACATCTTGCACATAGTCTAGCTGGCAGGGAACATAGATCCCATTTCAAGCTTCTTTACTAAATATCTTATCTTATCTTATCTTATACAGACGTTACTTCAAAAAAGAAGATGATTACGTCCTACGCGTCATGCATTTAGTCATGCATATTAACCAATGACTTAAATTCTGCCAAGTCACTGGTTTTTCTGGCTAGCTCAGGCAACCCATTCCATGCTCTAATAGCACTAAGGAAGAAGGAGTATTTGTACAAATTTGTCCTAGCATATGGGACGAGGAATGTGCCTTTATTTTTGTGTCTTTCAGAGTATTTTATAAAATTTTGTTTTTGTATTTGAAGATTATGGTTCAGTGTTTTATGTATAATTGCTACTTTACTTTTGAGTCTTCTGTCCTGAAGGCTTTCTAAATTTAGTGATTTTACTAATGGTGTTACCCTAGTCAAATGTGAATATTCGTTTGTTATGAATCTCACTGCTCTATTTTGAGTTTGTTCCAGTTTCTTAATGTTATCTTGAGTTGAGGGGTCCCATACGGTGGATGCATATTCTATTATTGGCCTAACCAAGGTTAAATAACATTTTAGTTTTATGTTCTTATTTGATTTATAGAAATTTCTTTTAATAAACCCTAATGCTTTGTTGGATTTTTTTATAGTTTCATCAATATGTGGATTCCATTACAGTTTTTCATTTATTATAACACCTAGGTATTTTGAGTTTTTAGTCTGTGTTACTGGTTTGCCATGAATAAGATAAGTGGAATTAATTTGTTTTAGTTTTTTTGTTACTCTTAACAACTGACATTTTTCTGGGTGGAAAGACATGCTCCAATTTGATTCCCATTTCTGTAATTCATCTAATTCTCTTTGTAAAATATCTGTGTCTTGTGTTGTTTTTATTGTTCTATATATTATGCAATCGTCTGCAAATAATCTGACTTTTGTTCCTGAACTAATGCAATTTGGTAAATCATTTATGTAAATTAAAAATAGTAGTGGACCCAAGACTGTTCCTTGAGGTACACCTGAGTTTACTGTTATTGGTGTTGATTTAGAGCCATTTATTATTACAGTTTGTTCTCTCCCTTTCAGAAAATCTTTAATCCACAGATGCAGTGGACCGTTAATGCCGAAATATTTTAATTTTTTAAGCAAACTATGGTGGTGAACTTTGTCAAAAGCCTTGGAAAAATCTAGTAAGATAGCATCTATTTGTTCACTATTATCTAAACCTTTTGAAAAATCATCAATTAGTCCTATTAGTTGTGTTTCACATGATCTATATTTCCTAAAGCCATGTTGGTATGGGGTGAGGACATTATGTTTGTCTAAGTGGTTTATGATAATATCACACATCTTGCACATAGTCTAGCTGGCAGGGAACCTAGATCCCATTTCAACTTTCTTTACTAAATAATATCACACATCTTGCACATGGTCTAGCTGGCAGGGAACCTAGATCCCATTTCAAGCTTCTTTACTAAATAATATCACACATCTTGCACATGGTCTAGCTGGCAGGGAACCTAGATCCCATTTCAAGCTTCTTTACTAAATAATATCACACATCATGACAGGGAACTTAGATCATATTTCAAGTTTCCTTACTAAAAAATATCACACATCTTGACAGAGAACTTAGATCCTATTTCAAGTATCTTTACTAAACAATATCACACATCTTCGCAGGGAACTTAGATCCTATTTCAAGTTCTTAACTAAACAATATCACACATCATGGCAGGGAACTTAGATCCTATTTCAAGTTCTTAACTAAACAATATCACACATCTTGGCAGGGAACTTAGATCCTTTTTCAAGTATCTTTACTAAACAATATCACACATCTTGGCAGGGAACTTAGATCCTATTTCAAGTTCTTAACTAAACAATATCACACATCTTGGCAGGGAACTTAGATCCTATTTCAAGTTCTTAACTAAACAATATCACACATCTTGGCAGGGAACTTAGATCCTATTTCAAGTTCTTAACTAAACAATATCACACATCTTGGCAGGGAACTTAGATCCTATTTCAAGTTCTTAACTAAACAATATCACACATCTTGCCTGGGAACTTAGATCCTATTTCAAGTTCTTAACTAAACAATATCACACATCTTCGCAGGGAACTTAGATCCTATTTCAAGTTCTTAACTAAACACTATCACACATCTTGCCCATAGTCTAGCTGGCAGGGTATTCGTCACACATTTTCCTCATATTTTGTTTTTATCCTTTTGTAAGGTTTTTACTTCCTACTTCCACTTTGTCATCAGTGTACCTTAGCGAACTGATTACTCCATATGTCCCCCAGAGAGCCCTGCGCTCAATGGACTCAACGCTTTTAGTAGTGCCACGTTTCTCCCTCAAAAGCTACGGTCTGCGGGCTTTTTCAGTTCACGGACCAAAGGTTTGGAACTCACTCCCCATTGATCTCAGACAGACAACATGCTACACCACTTTTAAGAAGAACATTAAAACCTATCTGTTTAAAACTTTTTTAGATTAACTGTCATTTTAGCTCTCGTGTTTTTGTTTGTAATGTTGTTACAGCGCCTTGAGCCTACATTTTGTTTGTTAAAAGCGCTTTATAAATAAAATTATTATTATTATTATTATTATTGTTTGGTAAACTTCTCACCCCACCTGACCGAATCCTAATCTACCTTAAGTTCAGGGTACCACTAATTTTTTTTTAATTGCTAAAAACTAAAATTCCGTATGTGCAAAATTCCGAGAGTCTAAACGTGGCGCCCTTTAAAAGTCGGTGGCTGTGAGGGCCGCGGCTATGAAATATTCATCCATCTGTTTGGATAGGGCTGTAAAGATGAATGCTGCGGAAACAACGGTCTGACGGACTGTACATTAGCCCTTGGACTGATTTCACTGCTTGGTAATGATCTTAGGGTTCAGGTTAAAGGTCATTGTAGGATTACACGTTGCCATGGAAGCGTGGGCTACGATGATGAATATTGTTTTTGTTTTTGTTTCTTTGTTCTATTTAGCGTTTAGTTTGTTCTGTACCGACGTTATGTCAAACAGATAACATTCACACGAATTCATGCAATACATTTAAAAAAAGTAGAAGCTTTGGGTTGCTAAGTGATAGCATAAATGAAATTTAAAAAAAAACATCAGACATAACTAAGCCTCGCTCTCAGAAGGGGGCTGTTAAGAAAACCACCAACTGAACAGGCTGTAAGTTTTCATCATGCCCTGGCTCTAATTAAAAATTTTAAAAAATAATGGAAAAGTGGTTTGAGTGCTGGGACAAGTCCCAAAAAGCCCGTGGAGTCTGGGAGCGCATGAGGCGCCCTGACCGCACTTCCCCGTGGTGGAGGCTGTCCAGGCCTGAGCAGACTATTATAGCACAGTGCAGGACAGGCTGTGGCCAAATTTTGATTCACGGTGCCCCCACTGCGTGGAAGAAGAGGATACCGTGCCTCATATTCTGTTTGACTGCCCCAGACTTGCTGATCTCCGCATCGACAGATCTGGAAAACCAAAAATTCTCGACCTTAATGGTGTCGTGTACGCACTACGCAAGACAGCAGGGTTTCTGTCCAGGGCTTTAGCAAGAGAGAATTTAAGCCTCTCAAGCCTTCACTCCAATGGAGTTTGATGATGATGATGATGATAATTAAGAAATCAGTACATTGTTGTTATGAAGTACATGTGCGTGTATGTGATGCGGCCATGAGAAAATGGGGAGCGTATTTGTTTGGTTGTGTATGCTTCAGATTTTCTGATGAATCCATGATGTGGCTTGGCGTAATTTAAGAGAATTAATAGAACTGATGAGAACGAATTTTCACATTTCATTAGAGTAACACCTTTAGTAAAATCATTAAATTAAAAAACAAACAAACTCAGAATGGAAAACATGAAAGTAAATGATCAATTATACATAGAACTAAACCACAGAAAAACCTTATAAATACTCAGAAAGACACAAAGGTAAAGGCGAATTACTTGTTCCATATGCTAAAACAAAATTATAATAATGCTCCTTCTTCCCTAGTTCTGTACTGTCTCCGTACAGAGCAAGACCCCCGCATGCACCAGTTCTATCTGTTTCAAGACTAGTCGTATCTTTGAAAGTGTTTCTGGCCACCCTGCATTCGTAGAGGATGTGCTCCACGGTCTCGTCTTCAGCGTGGCAGTGTCGACATCTGGGATCGTGATTCTCCCGGATCCTAGCGAAGTAGGATCCTATCGGACAGTGTCCAGTGCGGAATCGTGGCAAGATTGCTTGCCCCTTTCTGTCTAGTTGCCACCATTCTTTTTTGTCTGTTTGGGCATTTGACAACTTTCCAGACTTCCCGTCCCGTGCTACAAATGTCCCAGCTGTTGTACCATTTGGACTTGATCCATTCACAAATCGTCGCTTTTGCACTCTGGTATGTTTGGGCTCCTCTGGTGGTCTAAAAGCGTTCCTAGCTTCGCCAAACTGTTGGCCCTCCCCTGATTCCACACTGTGATGGAGCTACAAACCAACGATCGGGCGACGACAACTATTAATGGCAAAAAACATGTCTGCTTACTCACGATGCAAAACAGCATGCAGAAAGCGGAAATAAGACCAAAGAGTAATGAATAAATTGACTTAGTATATCAGCATTTCAATCTTCCCACGCTTTCAAAATGTCAACATACTAATTTCGCTAACGGATTTGTAAGTAAGTGGAACTAGAAACTGAAAATATTCAAACACCCAATGACTCACAATAATACATTTTTTTATTTTAGAATTCATTGTCACCCCGTTGGGATCAAGTAAAAATGGAACACATACGCAATAGCCTTCAGAATAGACTTTAGAGCATGATGCAAATCCAGACCATTAGGCTCATTAAGACACAATTTAGATGTAGAACACGCTGTAGATATGGAACACGGTACAGATCTGGATCTAGAGCATGGTGTATATTTAGCTGATGCTGTTGACCTAATACATGATGTAGATTTTGAGAATAATGTTTTTCTAGGATCATATCTCAATTTTTGCATCAAACCATAATGCTGAGTTTTCTCTGGGGGTGTAGTAATTAGTAGTAATAGCAGTTATTATGAAACCCTAAACCATAACGATAAAATGCTATGTCAACCTTAATGTCCGCATGTTCGTTTCCATGTTTGATCACATAGTAGTAAGTTTATTGTAAATTGTAACTATTTAAATTTAACTTTTTAGAAATTAAAAAAAAGCCCAAATAAAGAGGTCAACGAAGCATATGACCTTAATATCATCTGCCCTGGATACCGCATGGTTTGAAAGGGGAACTTTAACTATCTTATCTTATCTTATCTTATCTTATCTTATTACAGACGTTGCTTCAAAAGAGAAGATCATTACGTCCTACGCATTTCATGTGTCAATCTAGTCCTGCAAGTTAATAAGTGACAAACTCTGCTAAGTCGTTGCTTTTCCTGACTGATTCAATGCTGTCTAACGGGAATAGGGAAGAAGAAACACTTGCATGAATAAGTCCTTGTATATAGAATAAGGTTTGTGCCTTTATCTTTGTGTCCTTCTGAGTATTTTATCAGGTTTTGTTTGTGTACTGGTAAATTATGGTTCGATGTTTTATGTATTATTGCTACTTTACCTTTTTTTTTCGGCATCCTGTAATTTATTGTATTTTCAATTTTTTTTTACAAAAATAATATCATCTCAGTCTGTCTGTCTGTCTGTCTTGTTAGAAGGTTTGTACAGGATATATTCTCACACACCCGTTCTCGAATCAAGTTGAAACTTTGCACAATTGTTCATTGGCACAGACAAAACATGTATCTATACAAAATAATAACATATTAGTCCATAGTAATGGTAATTAATTATTTTGTTTGATACCAACAATGGAGATTAATTCTTCAGTATTCACAGACACGGTTAAGTGTATAGGGTCTCCACCCCTTAGTTGATTGAACACGTTATTTCTCCCAAAACTATTCTCGGATCAAGTGGAAACTTTTAAACAATAGACCTCATTCACCAAAACGAACAGACAATATTGATAAAACAACGGAAGAAAAAAAAATGTCACGTGATAGCCATTCTTGATTAAAATTAGATCGTAATTGGTATAGAAGAGATAGGGAAACTCGTGGCTCAATGTTGTTCATTTACGATTGGTGAATGAGGTCCATTATTTATTGTAACTGACGAAACATGAATCAATTTAAAAAAATTAACCAATTGGTCAATGAATTATTGGTAATTAATTATTCTGTTTCATATAAGGGAAGTAGCTTCTACATTATTTAGAGATATAGTTGTAACTATATCTAACTGCGGAGTTCTTCCCCTTAGATAAGCTTTGATTTCTAAGAATTTTTTTTTTTTTTAAATATGTTTCTTGTTGCATTGAGTTTAAAAGTTGTATATATGAGTTATATAAATAGTTCATTGAATAGTCCGAATGTATTTTGCTTGAAAAAAAAAAGTTTCTCTCTGTAATGTATTCACGATTCCAAATAGAAGTAAAGTAATACGCTTATAGATTAACTGTCTGGAACTACATGACTCACTACCCTCTACCAATATACACTTTATATGTATATATATATTATAAATATGTATATAGTAAATATATATAGATCTAAATACTAGTCTCATGTAATCATTATGCATTATTTCCCTATTTAAATTTTAGCACTGTACCTGCCAACTCTTATTTGAAACTTTAATTATTTTTACACAAAAAAAAAAAAAAAAAAAGATTTCAAAGGTTGTTTTTTTTCTCTTCAAAATGTTCCACACTTGAACTGCATTTGGTGGTCACGTGTCATTTTCCGTTTTCTTCACTCTTTGAATTCCCATAATTCAATCTTTGCTGACATTAGAGCCAATGAGTGGTTAGCACGCGCAACGTTGAAAATCTTACACTTCCTGTTCTTTACACACACACAAAAAATCTCCAAGCAGACGATCTTTTCGTTTTTTTTTTTTTATTGAAATGTATAGTGTTCATGTTTTGTCTAATTTTCATTTCGTATTACCTCCCTTACTCTTTCCTTTTCTTTACCCCCCCCCTCCCCCAGTTAAGTTTGACCTTGGAATTTATTGTAAGTAATTTCTTTTTTAATCGTATATTTTAAGAATTAAAAAAAAAAACAACAACTATTTCTAAAGAGCTTTACAGAAATTGAGAACAGTTTTTTTTTTTTTTTTCTACTTTCCGTGATAAAACTTCCGTACTTTCTCTTGTTCTCTCTTTATCTCCTCTCTACGTATCTCGTTTTACAAAGCTTAGGCCTATATCAACTCATTCCGTCTGTCTGTCTGGTCAAAAGCTTGTGCACGTTGTTTCTCCCTCACCCAATCTCGGATCAAGCTGAAATTGTGCACAATTATTTCTTTTTTTCCGACAAAACAAGAATCAATTTGAAAAAAAAACAAATTAACCAATTAGTTAATTAACTGTTGGTAATTAATTATTTTGTTTGGTATCTTTAACAGTTTAACGAAGGAAAGAAATTGCACTTGACAGATTTGGGGGCGTAAGTTGAATTCGTCCCATTGAGGACTCTTGAGCCTTGAGTGAACTTTTTTTTAAGCATTTAAAAATCAATCCTGTAAACATTCACCAAGATATATCCCCCTCTTCCCTCCTCATTTCAAAACTGGTTCAGTTGATTGGATTATTCAGAATGCTAAAACCTAAACAAAAACGATTAGTACAAATATTTCTAGTCGCACAGATTTATTGTGTCCAGATCAATAGTAGACATAATTGCATGACTGATCAAAACTAATTGATACAATCAGACCGTAAAGTAGAAGTTCCCCTTTCAGAACTTGTGGTCTTTAGGGCAGATGATTCAAAGGTCATCTGTTTCTGGTTAACGAGGGTGTCATGTGGCCAGCACAACGACCAACCGCCTTTACTTTTCAGGTACCCCATTACTGCTGTGTGGACTCAGAGGCGCCCAAAGATCCCGAAATTTAAAATTCCAGTCTTCACCAGGATTCGGACCCTTGACCACCCGGATCGGAAGCCAAGCGCTTTTCCGCTCAACCGCGCCTCCCTTCGTTGTAGCAATGCTCTTTAATGTGTTTTATCTTATCGGCTGTACTTTAATTTGTTAATATAATATAACCTTTTTTTAAAAAAAGTATTTTGTTAATGTGGTTCTTGTGCATACTTCTCTTTTTTCCATCCACTGTGAAATCTTTTCTTTTGAAAATCGTTTTCAGCTAGTCATTTTGTCTCTTTTAATTTTTCCGATTCCTCTTTTTTTTTTTGGGCTTCTCCTTTTTCCTTTTTTTTTCCTCCACTCGATTGTCTCCCTCGTCCTCCCCACCTCTTTCCCGCCCTATCCTCACTTTTGCTCTCTCCCCCCCCACCCCCACTAGTCCAACAGAACTGACAGAACGAGTGAACGGTCAATTAGATCCATCAGTTTTCATGCAGCTCTAAGGTTTCCTCATCTTTCTGCAGTGCCCCCCCCCCCCCCCCATCCCCAGGAAGCAGTGGCTGCAGCGGAACCGGAAGTCGTCACGAAAGTCCTGGAGAAGGATTACGAGGATATGATACGTCCATGGCAATGAACAGCTCGAAAGTTATATTTTGTACAATGGTATTTCTTCATGGCCTTTCTTTGTCTTGGTAGATTAGGTTCATGCCATGTTTGAACTTGATAAAAGAAAATTGAGAGGGAGGTTTGAAAATCGGAAAGAGAGAAAGATAATGAGAAAAAGAAAGATAGAGATAGAGATAGAAAGACAGATAGAGAGAGAGATAGGAAGAGAGAGATAGAGAGAGATAGAAAGAGAGAGAAAGAGAGAGATAGAAAGAGAGAGAAAGATAGAGATAGAAAGAGAAAGAGAGAGAAAGAGAGATATAAAATAATAGCGATAAAAACAGAAAGATAGAAAGAGAGAGAGAGATAGGAAGAGAAATATAGAAAGAGAACGCAGAAAAGAGAGAGTTTGAGATCTGACTACGTAAAGAGAGGTTGAAAGGGAGATGAAGAGAGTGAGTGAGGGAGAGAGAGCGGATTTAATTTAGAGACTGAGAGAGTTAAGTAGAAGCAGATAGTAGAAGAGAACGAAGGTCAGGGAGAGTAGGATAGACAGATGGAGAGAGTGAGAAAGAGCGTGACATGGTCAAGTAAGGTCAATACTTCCACTTCTAATCCCAGACCCAGTCAGAACTTCTTTGACTGGCAATATTAGAGTCTTATGTCTTGGAGGTCTGGTGGAGCTAAGTGGATTGATGTGTTGATTGGTGGACGCAACTTTTTTGTGATCGCTTTTAAGTGTACGTGTGTGTGTGTGTTATCGTCAAGGTGCGAAATGCATTCACTCAAATAGAATGACTTGTTCTGTGTCAGGCGAAGAAAAAAAATGTCTTATTTAAAAAGATAACGACACAGCGACCAACCGCCATTACTTTTTCCCAGCTAATGTCAGGCACCCATTCGAGCTGGGTGGACTCAGAGGCGCTCAACGTTCCCGAAATTAAAACTCCCAGGATTCGAACCCGTGACCTCGGTTCGGAAGTCAAGCGCTTTACCACTCAGCCACCGCGCCTCCTGTATTGAAGAAGAAAGTTAATAACATAGTTGGCCAACAAATCAAAGAAAAGTCTACATAGTCTATTTCTACGCGTTTTTTTTTTTTTATTGCATTTTACCTTTTACTTGATTTTTTCTACTAATAAATTATCTGATGTAGAGAACAAAACGCCGTGAGAACCACTGATACACATTCAAACCCATAGGAGGACACTGAAAGAGAGAAGACTTCACCAAGGAGAACAGAAAATCAAACAAGACAAAGTGAACGTTAAACACTAGGCTTACAAAGTATTTCAAGAGAAAACGTTAGTAATTCATAAGCTGTGAAGTTAATTAATAAGTTTCTCAGACGAAGTTACTTTGTAGAACTGTTTATCATTCGCTAGATACAAAAAAAAACACAAAAAAAGCATGGAGCTCCATGCAGGACATTTCATTCTAATACTAGATGGTGGTGAAAAAAGCTATTCATTAGGTAATTTTATTTTATGTTGTTGTTATTTTTATCCGGGTGGAACTTAAAGTCAATTAGATCAAACTGATGGCAAGAATTTAAATTAGAAAATACCTTATTATTATTATTCTTAAGTTATTTAGGTTGTTTTAATTTTAACAGCCCACTGATTTGATTATAAAGTTCAATTTTAAGACGAGTGTATTATATGCTGGTAGAAGCACTTATTTTATTTCAATAGCGAAATATGTGTCAGTATATCATATAAATATTGTTATAACCCTATTCGCGACGCAAAAGGGTAAACTGTGTGTGATCAGCTGACATATGTGACACAGGCCAGTAAGACAGTTTAGCGTGCTATATTAAAAGGCAAGGGACAGTACTGGCATGAACTTTGCACGTGAATAGCGCCCGTGTTATAGTCATCTGATCATAAGCCTGTGCAGACCAGACACAGTGTAGGAAAGCGGCAGTTCAAGACCGGAGAGCGTTGAGACCGGGACTGTTAGTCAGCCATGAAGTCGGTCCTGGTGCAGTCCTCCAGTGAAACGTACGAGTCCAGGAAGAGACAGTAGAGTTATGAGTTGAGTACAGTGATATACGGTCTAACGTTGTAGTAGTTGATTGTGTTGCCAATTGTGTCGTATTGGCTGTTTGATTCGACCATTATTAAAGAACAAGATTATTTGGAGCCTTGTTGTCAAGTTCTTGACGTGTTGTGTTGTATTTAGCAGTGTTTACAGAAGGCCTGAGTAGGAGAGAATCGTAACAATATAAATGGCAGTGAAGTCTTGTTGAACAAGATCTATTTCACTTCTTGAGGTGTCCACGCTCGTTACAAGGAAACATTTTTGATCACATTTCAAATTGATATCCAGTCACGTGGTTTCTTCTTTGTAGTCGCATTTGCCTTGATTACAAAATAGATGTTTCTCTTTATTTGTCTTTCAATTCTCTCTTTTTCTCTCTTTTCTCTTTCTTTCTTCCTTTTTTTTCTGTTTCTTTCTTTCTGACTGTTTCTCATTCTATCTTACTCTTTATTTAAATCTCTTTCTTCCTCTTTCATTTGTTTCTTTTTTATTTGATTCTCTTTTTTTCTCTCTTTTTGCTCATTCTTTAAATTTCTCTCTGTCTTTTTTTTTTTTAAATACTTTTTTCGACTTCTCTTTCTTTCCCTCTCTCCAACTTTTCAAGTAAATTGTCTTGTCTCTCTTTTTTTCTTTTTCATTTTCTCTCTTTAAGCTCTCTCTGTCTATTTCTCATGAACTCCCCTGTTTCTTGCTGTATAGACCTCATTAAAACATTGGCGCAGCATCTTTTTGTAGGCTCCATTAGCCTTTTCAACAAAGTAAATGCTATCTACACCGCTCGACGCAATTAAAGTGTAAACAATGTATAGAGCACTTAAAGCACAATAACTAATTATACATCATCAAATTTAATCATTTTTGTTTCTTCCAAACTTTCATAATAAATCTACATAAGTGTTTGTAAGAGTTTGTGCATTATTAAAGTACGAAATTTTAAAAAAAGATGAATATTTAGGAAACGCATTATAATGCTTGTATTACTTTAAAGGGATTTCCCTTTTTATTGTGTAACTGTCATTCTTATAGTCTTCACAGGGCGCTATTGTTCAATCTTTTTAGTTGGACGGTAGGGTAGAGGATACCTGTAAACATAACACTGCTCGAGTCGGGAGTAGAACTCGAGTCCATTTGATAAGAAGCCAAGTGACTCTTGTTACTCAGCCACATATCACACAACGTATAATGGAGAAATCATTTCTATTTTGCCTGGACGTTTTAGGCATTCTAGAGTTTGCGGATTTCTCACTTTGTCGATAAAATGTGTTCTCAGCCTAAGGTGGTCAGGATGTACTAATGGCTTTATCTCTGTTTGTTTCACTCTGGGTGTTTGTGTGTGTGTCTCAGAGTGTCTCTATGTGTGTATATATATGTGTCTCTCTTTGTGTGTCGCTTTGTGTATGTCGCAGATAATAATAATAAAAGCACACATTGCATCTCGCCACAGTGCATGACCATCTTGAAAAAAACAATCTTTATCTATGTGTGTGTGTGTTTCTGTCTGTGTTCAGTCTCTGTGTGTGTGTGTATGTGTGTCTATGTTTCTGTCTCCCTATACCTGTGTGTGCATGTAGTTCGCGGTCTCTTGTCTAGATCTCAATGTGTTTTACAACCTGCTACTTCACGATATATAAAAATGTTGGGTTTAGTTCACAAATTAACATGTATCTCTGGTCAATCCCTGTTGGTGTCTAATGCTGAGAGTTAGCAATTAAAAAAAAAAAAGCTTTTTAAAGGTCACAATGAAAACGGATCACATCCGGGCTTCTGGTGTTTTTAATGCGCACCACCGGTGGAGGCAATTAAAAGGCTGCTCATGGAGGGGTTGAGGGGGTGGTAGTCTAACAAGCCATCTCATTGCATCTATTTGCTACTCCCTGATTCACCACTATAGTGAGCACCTTTTTATTTATTTATTTTTTTCTGCCCCCAACCCGTACGCCCCAAATATGTCCGCCCCCCCCCCTGTCACCCCACATGCTCTCACCGACTCCGGCAATTTGTAGATCATTTTACTGACACTGCCGCCCCGACTTCCGCCCATTTCCTTCTCGTATTTAATTAATAGAAAAAAAAATCTGTCCAACCCCCCCCCTTCCATCGCTATCTTTCAGACTGCCCACCTGTTAGTATATGTTGTAGCTGCCACAGCAGAGAAGTTTTTAATCTTTTCTTCAAAAACATTGGCTCTTTTATTTTCTCTTTTTGTCTTTCAAGTCTCTCTTTTTTTCTCTCTTTATTTGTCTTTCAATTCTCTTTTATTTCTCTCTTTTCTCTCTTTCTTTATTCCTTTTTTTTCTGTCTCTTTCTTTCTTCCTTATTTCTCATTCTATCTTACTCTTTATTTATATCTCTTTTTCCCCACTTTCATTCTTTTTATTTGTTTCTTTTTCTTTGTTTCTCGTTTTAAGTTTCTTCCTTTTTTTAATGCTCATTCTTTTAATTTTTCGTTCGCTCTTTGTCTTTTTTTCCCCATTTTTGTGCCTCTTTTTCTCACTTTTTCTCCACTTTTTTTCACTTTTTCTCCACTTTTTCTCACTTTTTCTCACTTTTTCTCCACTTTTTTTCACTTTTTCTCACTTTTTCTCACTTTTTCTCCACTTTTTAAAGCTAATTGTCTTGTCCTCTTTTTTTCCTTCTCATTTTCGCTCTTTCTCTCTTTTTCTTTCTCATTTACTCCCTGTCTCTCTCTCTCTCTCTCTCTAAATCTCACCCTACTGCTGTGGTCTCTAAGCGGGCGGCCAATACCAGGACAATGGCGCTAAGCTAACCAACAATAACACTCCCATGGATTCTGTATTTTGACAAGACAACTTCCTGTCCAGAAGCTTTGTTATCATTTGATAGTCTTGATGTTTACATTAGCCTACTGCTTCAAACATTGTAGATCTCATTTGTTTTTTTTAAACCATCTCTGGAAGTATTGTAATCAAGTACAAAGTACACCTAGGGCGGCACTTGTAGAGGGAGAGCAAAGTAGAGGGAGTCTCTCTTCTTTTTCCACATAGTATTGGCCGATTAGATTACTTGCGGCTAATTTTAAGTCACTTCGTGGGGAATATTGTACAGAGTGTGTGTCTGTGTGTATTTGAGAGAGAGTTAGAGAGAGAGGGAGAGAGAGAGGGAGAGAAAAGAAAGAACGTTCAGAGAGAGATTGTATTTCTCTGATTCTGTTGAACACAACACATTTTTATTGCCTCTATTTTTTTTTTATTTCATTGCCCCTCCCTCCAACCGTCTAAAAAAAACTTTTAGTTCTTATCACTTCCCCCCCCCTCTCTCTCTCTCTCTCTCTGGCTAATTTACTCTCTCCAACTTTTCTTCTCACAGACTCTCTTAAGCTTACCCTCTCTTGCATGTTTTCACACTTTCTCTTTCTTCTCACACACTTTTCTTCTCACACACTTTTCTTCTCCCACACTTTTTTCTCTCACGCTTTTCCTTTCTCCTTCTCTTTCACACTTTCGACCTCACACTATTAAATTTTCCTCTCCTTGTTCTCTTAGACTATCTTTCTCTCACACACCTTCTCTTATTTCAATGTCTCACCTGGTTTTTTTTTCGTCCTCTGTTCTCACACGTTACTCCTGCTCTCCTCTTGATTCCCCTCCTCCTCTCTTCAACACTCTGTCTCTCCCCCCCCCCTACCCCTTCCCCCCATTACCCTGAATCTGTTAACTTTAAACGCTACACTGGACTTACCCATATGCGACCGGAAGTAGCTCTCCGCCATGTTTTTTAAAGCTTCGAATATAGACACAGAAATAGAGAGAGAGGCTAAAGAGACAATTTTTTCTTCGCTCATTTTATCTTATATGATACAGACATTTTAATATGCTTTAATATGCTATCTATATCTAGAGTGAAAGAATAAATAGCTTCTAAAGACCAACTGTCACCTTTAGTTTTACGAATTTATATGCAACACGATTCCCATAGTCCCGATCCATCAAAAAAGAAGGAACTAAAATCTTTTTGCAATCAATGTGTTTTTGTTTACGACTTCCGGGGCAAATCGTGAAACACTACGACAGACATGTTAGCATCGCTTCTAATTGTTTGATCTAGATTTTGATTGAGATCTTATAAGATGTGGATGGCTCTCGTTAGTTTCTTGTCTCGTAGCGCTACCGAGATTAAGGAATAACTTCTAGAGCTAGTACAGACTTGTGTATGTGTGTTGCCATTGTTTATGTTTGTGCGATAGTGTGTGTGGGGGGGGGGGAAGGGAAACTATTGAAATAAAAGTCTAGTACCCCCCCCTCCTTCTGTCTCCCTTTTCTCTCGTAGAAAATTTTGATCACTTTGAGATTAAGATTACGCGCTGCGAAAACTTGGAGTGGGAATATTACCACTCCACCCAGTGCTACTGGTTACGTCCCTGGTTACGTCTCTGGTTACGTTCTTGGTTACGTCCCTGGTTACCCTGGTTACGTTCCTGGTTACGCTATAATATCAGATATCCATTGGATATAAACAAAAGAGTTATTTATTTTATTCTACTAAGTCACACTTTAATGATAGTTGAAGATTTGAATCGTTTATTTGGACAAGTTTTCATTCAGCTAATGAGCTCAACATTTCTCACTGTAATAGGCTTGGTCTGGTAGTTGCAGGATGGCTGACTTCGACAGATTATTTAGAAGATATATGAGTTTCTTTTACGGGCGTATTCGATACCTTTAAAACTACTAATAACAACATCTATCATAATAACAAGACGAAGAACCAAGTCCAGACCGTTAGATACTTTTAATATAGTTTAATATGGAAAGGCCACAGTCGTGTCTATGTCTGTAATGATGTTGTCACCATGAAGTCCTAACAACAACTCAATAATATAAACATCAACAAGTCATAACCCTAATATTCTGATGCATTTCAAATGTCGTAATTAAAGTCCGTCAACTATACTAAGCGTGTAACAGCACATTTGATTAACATTTCAAAACAAACAAAAAATCGCTCAATTAATTATTGAATTATTTTTAGCGGCCCCGAAAGGGCAAATGACGATATTAGTTTTGTGTGGAATGTCTGTTCGCCCGACCCGTTTAGTTCTCGTAAACAAGAAAAGATTGTGAAAATCCGACATCATAAGTTCTGATGCAATGGCTACTTTTTTCTTTTCTGAAAGCGAAAAAACTAAAAAAAAATCACTTATGCAAGCAGTTTTTTCATAAAAATACACCGCTTTTACAACTATATCACCTATCCTTTGGTCTACTGGACCGCTGGGGCACCACACGAGATATACCAACCATTCTTCTGTCATTTATCTTTGATAGAATTTCATTCTGATGCTCTTTCTGAAAATATTGAAACCTGCCCTTTTACCTGCCTGGGTGGACCATTTCGGAGGCCGATTTTTAGTTTGTGTTTCCACAGAAACTGTCTTTGTAACCTTGTTTTATATATATATCTTGACCCTTATGTATTTAACCTATGGGAGTATTATATTATTTTTCCTTTCTAACTAAGTTTCAGTAATATTTCTTTTGCATATGGTCGCCCCCATGCGAAGGTATACAATCAATATGTGAAGAATAAACCATGAATGTTAAGTTTACTTTATCATTCGAAGACAAAGCAAGCATTGATTTGTTTTTGTCGTACATGTTTGATCGCTTGTACTAAATCAGTGTTTTTAATAAGCTTGAACCTAGAGTTTTAATGTCAGTAGGACACATTGTCTGGTTGAGTTGTCTTTCAGAAAGATATTTTGAGCTATTGTTTTTATTGACCATCTTTGCGCCGTTTCCTTACATTATACAACAATATATCTTTTAGCCCAAGTTCGAAACAGCGATTCAAGTGTCTGAAACAATCCAGTCCAATACTTTATGCGATCTTTTTTGAAACGCATTAAATATAGTAGGCGACGGAGTGTTGAGACAGACACTTTTGTTTGAAAAAAAACAACAACAGAGTGTCTTTTTGTATTGTCTGGATTTTAATCATAAAGCCACAACCTTTCTTTGCACTGAAACTTTTTATTCTAAATTACACTGAGGCGAGTGATCTATGCAATATATACAGACTATATAGCACTGATTTGCTAGTTTGTTCCTGACCTGCATACAAGTAAGGCTAGCAGTGACGTACACTTTATTCCATTTATGAGTGTTTAGGAGTGTCGATTGAAGATTTCTATCTATGGCAATAGTTAGCACCTCTGTGTATTCGGTGTACATAATAGAGGTAGAGTTGATGAGCTCTGTATTTAAAAGGTTTATGATAATTCCTTTAGGCACTCTTTAGCACTGTAAAATCAGATTTATAAGCTTTTTGGCTTGTAGCCTCAAGTAGTTGATACTCTTTTCTTAACAACATTGATCTTACTCTATGGCGTCCTTGACTGTTTCCCTGATAGATTTATTGACAGTTTCTACGTGACATAAACGACCAATCCAATAGCATTAGTTCAGGAACATCAGTCAGATTATTTGCAGATGAATGCATAACATAATAGAACAATAAAAACAACACAAGATACTGAAATTTTTACAAAAAGAATTAGAAGAATTACAGAAAAGGGAATCAAAATGAAGCATGTCTTTCCACCCAGAAGAACTCCTGTTATTAAGAGTAACAGAAGAAAATAAAAACTTCTTATTTTATTCATGGTTAACCAGTCACACAGACAGACACAGTCAACCAATGGGGTAGTTCCGGATCTCTTCTCAGTCACGTGGGTGTGTTGTTTACATTAATGACCTCATGGATTTCACTGTAATTTAAACGTGAACATAGTCTAGATCTAGACATCTTTAAGTAATACAAAGTATGTTACAATAATTCACTAATTTTTATGATTATTTAGTAGGTCTACTAGATCTAGGCTAGCACTAAATCTAGATCTATATCTTATCATAGGAAGATATCGCCATTATTGCCATGTATAAGACCACAGTCACGTGACTTTTTATAAAGTAGGTCAGAGATTCGGAGCTACCTCATTTATATGCATGACTAGATTGACACATGAATGCGTTGGACGCAATCTATGAGAGATGTTAAAGATATTAAAATTATTCCTTTTTCTAACGTGTCAACATCGAATACTCTAATTCACTTTCATCCCTAGTAAACATTTTCATACTTGACGGAAAAAGCTATATATATAACTAGCTTTTTTTTTTGGTGTATGCGGTGTGCAAAATAAAGGAAGAGAAGATAAGCTTTGTTTTAGTTCAAAGGTATTTGATGATTTATGTGCACCTTTTAGCACTGCAGGATCCAATGTTCTAAGCTTTTCCTTTTACAGCACTAAAAAATTGCAATATTACTGAAGCTTAAAACTTTTATTCTATGACTTTCAAACTTATTTAAAAACAGAAATTCGACAACTATATGCGATATAGCAACAAGCACGGCGACATACACTAGAAGTTCAAAATGTCTGAATTCTTTTTTCTTTCTTTAGTTGGCAACTGCGACGCTCAGGTTAGCGTCCTTGACATTGGTTGGTTTATCCTAGAAATCTCCAATATACTGTATTTGACTGCTGGGGCACCTTACAAGATCGTCGACCGACTGTCTCTATTTCTCTCTGCCTTTTGCCAGGCTTATACTCTCTTTCATTGACAGACATTTAAGACCTGCATCTAGAATTTCTACAACGTAACAACTACACAAGACCAGCTGTTACAAGAAAAGAAAAGGGGCTGGGAGTTTGAATAAGTGAACATATAACCCCTGCCCGGTAGCAGTCCTAGCTTCCTCGCACTGCCTCGCGCTCGGAAAAAATCCAGGAGCTGATTACCTTTCTAGAACACTAGCTGAATAAAGACAGGAGTGGTAGGACAGATTTCAAGAGACAAAAAAAAAAAGGTGCTATCTTTGTGAAGCACCTTGTACTGCATTGTCTGGATCTACAAGGTGAGTGTGGGTGGGTGTGTGTGCGGGGTGTTAAAGAAAAGGGGCGCGGCAAAAGGGAGGTAAAGAATGGAAGATCCCTACACTCCATTATCGTAACAATTAACCCTGGTGCGGTGGCTGCCACTGGGTGGGTTGATGGAGCTCCTTAACTGTGAAAGTGGGGAGGGGGAGGGGAGGGAAGAGATAAAATATTTCTTCTTAACCTTGACCCATTTGTGCTTAAGTTTACCTTTCTCCACCCCCCCCCCTTTTTTTTTTTTTGCAGGTGTTATTTTTATTTTCTTGGTAGGGTGTAGGATTTACGAGGGTGCGCATTTCGATTCGCTGCACGCCGATA